>JAPMOQ010021783.1:382146-397830 GCA_026543055.1 Argiope trifasciata | reverse complement strand
TACTTACCTGTAGAAAGAAAAGGTTATTTTTCAAAAAGTAAATAAATAAAAGTTCAGCAAAATGAAGAGAAATATAGTGAAAGGAAAGAAACGGGAGAAAAATAAATTGCTGGCTGTTGCTGATTTCTGTGGTATGGATATTTCAAAGCATTCGGATACCAATTTTTGTTGTTGTTGTTTGTTTCAATAACCGTGTTGATATACATTGATTATTGTTGATATGGCTTGATTTGGATACTTACAAATGATTGCGCGAGTTATAATTATCTCTAAAAATAATAAAGATAAACATAAAAATAAGATTATTGGCTGCATGTGAGGATCTCTTTACAGGCCAGACTGTCTGATCAACAGTCTAACCTATACAGAAATTAAAGAGTAATTTAAAACAGGATGGTTATAACTAAGGCTCCACTTTGAAGTGGCCGTAGGAGGAAAACTACTGGACATAAGTAAACCGAATAAGCAACAGCAACTTCCGGTAATTATCATGTTAAGAAATAGCTGAACTATCGATGCATTTTTTTAAATAAATCTTTGCAGATAATTATGATATTATCCTGTGAGAGCATGGTGTTGTTTTGATTTGAGTTTTTTTTAACTCTCAAAATGTATAGGCAATAAATTGAAGATTTATCGCTTTTGAGGCATCCATTTCTCGTTTTTAGAGTTATTAGAAAATAAAGCAGAAGGTTGTCGTATTTGGCAATTAATCACCAACAAAAATTACAACTTGATTTCCAAATTATTCCTTTTCTGAATTCTCACAAATTCATTTAACTCAATAATCAGTGTAAACCGGTTTGAAACCAACGCATGCTTCGATATTTAGAAAAATGATGGGTTTCTTTCATGTCAAAATCGGTCGAGCTCCAAAACTTTGCTTGCTAGCTACAAAAATTGAAAATGAAAGTTTAAAAAAATTATATATAGAGAGAGAGGGGGGGGGACAGAGACAAATGGAGAAGTCTCATAATTGTTTCAAACTGGTTAATATCTTAAATTAATCAAGATAAATAATAACTTGAAAAATAATAATTCTCTTACATGAAATCTGTGACCGAGGTGTTTTTATCATGTAAGAACACGATGCTATTTAGGTTTGAGATTTTTGAAGAAAACTGGCGATTTGTCGCTTTTGCGACATCCATTTTTCACTTTTAGGGCTTTTATTATTTTTTTGACCAGGGAAAACTCATTTTCTGGATTATCTTTGTACTTTAATAAGTTTCAAAGTTTAAGTATTAATTAATAAATTAATTAAATCTTGATTCCGTACTTATAGAAGTTCCTGATAGTAAATTCGGGATAAAAAGATTTCAAAAATATATAAGGTTTATAATGAATGATTAATGAAATACTAATAAAGTAGAACATACTTTGTATGAAAAAAATAAGGAGTGTTTTTTAGAACTTGATAAAAAGTGTATTTCTTCAAAGTTTCAGAGTGTATTTCTCTTTTATTCAGTCGGTGTGTTTTAGGAAATGTTAAAATTGACTTTTTTTCATTCAAACAAATAATTTTAAATTCAATTGAAGGAAGTAAATTGGAGTTCTGAATCACAAAATTATCTCCAAAATAAATATTATTTCAGTTTGAAAAAAAAATTGAAATAATATTTATTTTACACTTTTCATAGATTCATTTCTTGAAGATTAAAAAAAAACGTTTTCCCTTTAATTCTTTATTAAACATGTTTATAAAAGTAAAGTTTTTTGAAATTCTTTGAAAAAAATTTCGAAATTATATTTCAATAGGAGGATTTTTTTAATGCATTTGCTTGGTAGTGCATATTTCATTTAAAGCAAAGAAAAATAATAAATGTTTTTTAATCTTCTTTTGAAGTATCGTATAGTAATTAAAACAGCTTTTTTATAATAAAAAGAATGTAAATGGTAATATTCAGGTCTGAAATATCAAATAGATGAATTATTTCATTGAAAATTTTCTTAACTATGCCGGATTCTAAGAAATTTCTTATTTTATATAAAAAAAAGCAAAGAAATAAAGCTCCATAGCTGGTATAAAACGACTCCCAACTCTAAGGTTATTCCAGGTCTGCATGGGAGTTATAATTAAACTTCCCTATAAACAGCATCATATAGCGGGTGAATGAATTTCAATGAAATTTGGTATATAGACTATACACAGATGAATTCAGGGAATTTCGGAAAAAGGTTTTTTACGTTCTAAAATGTCCACCATTGGGCACCTTTACCAGAAAAACATTAAATTTAACACAATAAATGATAAAAACGGAATACAGAAACAATACTAAAATTCCAGAACAAGACTTATGAATTATAAAATGAAAAACGGGAAAAATTGTTAGTTCTGGGAGAAAAAAATGTAGAAATGTGCATTTGCATGAAGAAGAGATAGCTTTATGCAAAACAGTTTAGGGTAAGAAACGTTTGCAATCGTTGTTTTATATCGATGTTTGCTCCACTAATGATGACGGTATCTTGGCGTTGAATGATTTAAAGTACTTCATAACGGTTCAATGTATGAAGCCTCACAACTAATCAGTTACGATCTGCTGTCGAACACACCGTCCATCGACGAAATTTTGCAGGTGAATGCGGCTTGTCACATGGAACACCTTCCCTTACATGATCCTGAGCATGATTAACTACTGATCTTCTTGAGCAATTTAATCTGTTTTTGTGTCCTCAAACTAAACTTTTTTTTTACTGAAATAGCAGTGGTGGTGGGGTGGTCGGCTGTATACAAGAAGAAGAAGCATACTGTTATTTTTCCTTACCTTCACTTAAAGTGATTCGTTGATAAGGTGATCATAAACTTCTTCAAAAAATGTTAATGTCGCTTCTTTTTTGCTCATTTATTATGTTAAAATTAATGGGGGAGGGTTCACGAAAAGATGCCCTCTGGTAGAAACTTAGGAACTAAAAAAGTTTTTTTCGAAACTCCGTGGGCGCATTTGGCGTATAGTCTGTATATTGAGTTACGTTGCAATCTTTTCACCCGTTTACTTTGTAGGATGCTGTTTATAGGGAAGGTATAATTATAACCATCCTGTACATAGAAATATTTCATCGTTCGTTCAAACAGTTATTTTCTTCTTGTGTAGTGCTATTATATTCCAAATTTTTCTTATTTATTCCTCTCATTTCAAAGATAATTCTAATCGAATATATTAGAGTCTGCCAACCAGTGTCCTGTCATGGGGGTAGCGCGTCTTCCCCGTGATCTGGGTGTACGGAATTCGAGCGCTTGTTCGTGCTTCGTTGTTCTTCTGTTTGTGAGGTATGTGAATACGCTTCTCAGTAAAAAGAAATTGAGCAAGGTAATGTGACGCATGAAGTAGCCAAGTCGTATTCTTGTCGTATGTAGATAGTGCTAATGAAAAACAAAGAGACTCTCCCTCAACTTAAAATGCTGACAGATATGTCATTGGGCTTGTAAAGTGCCACTAATAACAACAAAAGTTTCAGATCACCTAAGGGGGAGAGTGTTCTTTCTCAAAAAAATATCCTACCTTCTCAAAAACTTTAATACAAATTAGTGTTACTAAAGGATTGATAGGAAAAGGGGAAATAATATTTAGCTGATGGTATTAAGCAAATTTATGAGCAGACATTTTCTAACAGTTATGAGGATAAAATCATTCTGTTTATGCAGATTCTTCTAAAACCCTCTGTACCCCCAAAACTCATCTGAACGAGCTTTTCTATAGAAGAAAGCACTTACCTCGAATTTTCAATAAATCTTTCTCAACGAATTGTGTATGAAATTTCGCATTGATATCGAAATATCTAAATAAGAACTTCAGTCTTTCAACAAGCACATATGAACTAAAGATAGAGTTAACGCTCATTTAAGGTTAGTACCATGCGCGAACAATTTTAGATACATAGTATTAACGAAATATATTTGTGACGAATTGTATTGTGGTGTCGAGCCTAGGTGGAGATTTGCATACATATCTGCTAGAAAAAAGTGATCACTACAATACCCCCCTCCCATCATTGAGTCTTCGGAGAGACGAGCGATTTTATAGCGCCAAGCATTATGGAGAGCGAAGAACGTGTTTTGGTAGAGCCAAGCGTTATGGCGAGTAAAGAACGTGTTCATTGTCCGAGATCACCCATCTAACGGATGGTGATCACTTTTGTCTAGCGGATATGTCACGCGACTGCAAATCGTAAGGTGGCGAGTTTAATTCTTTGCGGAAATTCAATCCCCGCATTGGCAAGACACCACAGTACAATGGGCCCCATATTATCCAATCGCTAGTGATTCGACCTTTTGACATTAGAGTGGCTGCAGTGGAAATGAAGACAAATAAAAGTCTCCAAAGATTCTGTGGAACAAAAGAATAGTTTAAATAAAACACAATTTATTAAGACGAAAATAAAATGAAACACAGGATGAACTATTTGCAGGATGAACTATTGATGGAAAAACTTATATATTCATAGACGGTCATTACAGGATCTGAGACCACCACCATTACAAACATAATGATAATACATATTTATATCATTATACGATCTAATAAATTAATTTAAAAGTCAAAATTCAAATCTTTATTTTTGGAAAGAAAAGCTTAGTGCAGAATTTTTGGTTTTAGCAAGCATTATTACAAAGATTTGACATTTTATCAATCCATTAATATGTAAATTTTTGTTTTTGTATTAATAGAATTAAAGACGAAACTTCGTAATTAGTATTTATAAATGCATAATAACATTATAACAGCAGCTGTTATTATACATAATTACAGCATTAACAGAAGCGCTCTGGATTCAAACTTGCATTATATCACAGATCAAAAACAGAATATGTTCACATAAAATACAAAAGAACGTGTCGGTTAATTGAATTATGAATTAAAATTACATTTCTGAAGATGAATTTATTAAACTTATTTTGATTAAAATAATTATTTTTATTTTCATAATTGTAAGAATGAAGCAAGAAATTTAAAATCATTTGGCTGAATAAAGTATTCATAACTAGTCAAAAGAATTATTATAAAACCTCTATTGCTTTGCTTAATTCCATTGAAATTAGAATTCTTAATTCATGTCTGTCTTAATTCTTATTCTTGCATATTAGCTACGGTTATCGGGTTGAATAAATGTCAGATAAGACACCGATTAGATAGCTATATGTTTGAGGTCAAGTAGAGAGATTTACCCATGCTAATGACGCACAATAGTAGATTCAGAACGCTTTGTGGCATTTTAGAATGAAGTAAAACAAAAGGAGTTTGGAATTTAAAATTATGAAAACCTTAATGCCGAAATTTCTAAACACATAGCATGTAACAATATCCTGCAAAAAATTCTGTCATTCGATGCACAATTGGTGTATGAGGATGTACTTGATCGAAAATGAAGGATAAACACGCACAAAAACAGAAGATAAATGACAATGTATTCCTACATTCAGTTTGATGAGTCTCTGATTTATCACATTTAATACATATAAACCGACAGACGAATAATCAAATGACGAACTAGGAGCGAAATTTGAGCCAGATATAAAATGTTTTGATACCATTCTGAGGGATATGATGGTCAGATTTGTATAAATTGTGTCAATAAACATGATTCATCCAAAATTTAATACAAACTATACTTTTGTTGGTAAAAATTCCATAATAAATATCATTAGTCTAGTTCATTGCTATTCTTAGCTTTTCATATCCACACAGAAATGTACAGACAAAATTCTGTAAGCAGCTTCCCAAGTTGAAGTCTAAAATGTAGAAATTCGTCCAACTCTCGAACTTCTTTGAGAATCATAACGGTTTAGTATATTTTTATGAGGGAAGAAAAAGAAATAAACAATCATAAATTCGCAGCAATTATTATCATGTGCAAACATGAGATTGTTTTGTTTGAGGAGTCTGAAGCCTCAAAATACGTAGGCAACTAAACTGATGATTTATGGATTTTAAGGCCTCCCTTTTTCACTTTTATGTTGCTAGAAAATAATGGAGGTTGTCACATTTGACTATACATCACCAACTAAAGTTACCACTTGATTTCCAAATTATTCATTCTTCGAATTCCTACGAAGTGTCATAATTGAATTAAGTCATTCACCAGTTTAAGCCGGTTTGAGCAAACATGATTCTTCTTCTTGCATATAGCAGACCATCCTGCCACCACTGAACGTAGCAGTATCGACAAGATTTGTTGTGGTCGACTGCTGAATAAGTGTTGTCCAACCTTACATTGACCGAACAGTCAAACTAACATTTCTTTCGGGGTAGTCAATAGTTGTCTTTCTTCCCATCTGCACTCTCTCAAACAGTCGGAACCTTCAGGGTTTTGAGATTACCTGCAACCATCAGTACTGTACTTAAATCATTATTGACAATCTTCAAGTCCTTCCTTAACTCTGAGATCTCCATACATTCCATTAAATAGTGGTAAACCGTACCAATTTCTCCACAAATGCATTAATTTTCCTGAGTTCTTCCAAATCTTTGAGCAATCATGATTCTATCAAATGACGCATGCCTCGATATTTAGAAGAAGGATGGCCCCCCCCCCCCCCCCTCAAAATCGATAGAACTCCAAAACTTTGTTTGGCAGATATAAAAATTGAAAATTTAAATTTAAAAAATTGTCATCATTGACAGAGAAACAGATTGGGAATTCTTGTGATTGTTTCAACCCGGTTTAAACTGGCTAATGATTTGAATTAATTAAGACATATAATGATTTATAATTAATAATGTTATCACAAGATAACTTGAAATTTGTGATCGTAGATTTTATTTTTTAGTTTTTCATTTGTTTTTCATTCTTTCTTTTTTTAAGAATCATAACGTTTTATTTTTATTTTTATACAAGAAAACAGAAAAAAGGAATCATAGATTCATAGCTATTATTATTAGTTTCACTTTATCTTGCACTGAGTAAATACATTACTTTAAATATATTAAATAATATAAATATTGAAATAATCTTTCCTTTTAAATGTAATTATATGGAATTTAATCATCTGTAAAAATTTGATGTGTTTTAATTAACAGTATTATTAATTTGTAATTTGATTTAAAAGTTCCTAATTAATAATAATGGATCTAATAAATTAATTTAAAAGTCAAAATTCAAATCTTTATTTTTGAAAGAAAAAAAAAGCTTAGTGCAGAACTTTTGGTTTTAGCAAGCATTATTAAAAAGATCTGACAATTTATCAATCCATTAATAAGCAAATTTTTGTTTTTATATTAATAGAATTAAAGACGAAACTTCTTAATTGGTATTTATAAATGCATAATAACAGCATTAACAGAAAGGTTCTGAATTCAAACTTGCATTATATCACAGATCAAAAACGGAATATGTCCATAAAAAAATATAAAAGAACGTGTCACTTAATATAATTATGAATTAAAATTACATTTCTGAAGATGAATTTATTAAACTTATTTTTATTAAAATAATTATTTTTATTTGCATAATTGAAAGAATGACGCAAGAAATTTAAAATCGTTTGGCTGAATAAAATATTCATAACTAGTCAAAAGAATTATTATCAAAGCTCTAAAGCTTTGATTAATTCCATTGAAATTAGAATTCTTAATTCATGCAACGAAACGATTTGTTTTTGTCGTCTTTATTTTTGAGAATAATTTTAAAATAAAGGGCCAATTAATATTCCACATTTGACAATCTTCTAAGAAATTGATTGTAATTTAAATCCTTTTAACATAATTAAAAAGAAATATTATATAAAAGGGAAGATAACAAAAAAAAGAATTCAGCAGAAATGTAAAAGGAAATCCACTTAAGGTAATAAAGATGGGTGATGTATTGAATTAATAGATAAGAGAGAAATTATAACGTAATCCTCTATCACCCTATTTAAAAGAAGTAAAGAATTTTTTGCCATAAAAATTTAATTCTATAGTCTGCAATCATTTATAACTGTCTAGTAATTATTTTGACATTCTTTTTCATTTTGAATAAATTAACAATTGAACAATTAAAATAAATATTTTTCAAATGTAAATCGATATTTTTTTTAACTGAGAGAATTATTTTACAGCTGCTTCTCTTTACCAATTCATTTTTATGAAAATTTACAGCTGAAAAAGTTACAATCTAAAATGTCTTATTCTTAATTCTATTAAAGGATATTTTAATACAGAATAATGCAAAATACAGCTTACGAATTGTTAGAACAAGTTGGAAACACAAGGATAAACTTAAAAAGTATAACTTGATGAATTAGAATGCATTGTTCTCCAATATTGTAGCTATATGAATATCACTGCATGTTCTTTTTTTTTCTAGCTTTGATTAATTCTTGCTGGAAAGGGATAATTTAATAGAGATACATTTCATAGTATCAAATATGAAATGCATTAGTAATCTCCCCTCCCTTTTTTTCTTTCTATGATCACATTCGAAACTCTTTATATTATCAGAATTTTCTTTTTGCAAAACTTGGAAATATGTAATTTCTATATACATTCAGAGAATATTTTTTGTGGTTTTTGAATTCTGTAATCAAAACTTTTATGTTTGCTTTGATTTAATTTAAATTTAAATCTGTAAATTAGCTTGAAAATGTGATGACTTCAGGAATTTAGCAGCTGCTCAATTTTATAATTAATACGATTCTGATTTAATTCCATTTGGATAGAAAGGATTTAAAGATAACACGCAGTGTAGTATTAGGTTGTTCGGAAAGTAATTTCGTTTTTTCCCGACAGAGGATTTAATTGTATTTTTCACACCCAATTTCATACTTAAACCGCAAAATCATTTTATGTTTTAAGAGCTGATATAGCAAGGCTTGAGTGTGAAAAAGTGCAGCTGATTCTTCGCAGTAGTTTTTGGATGGTGCCCTTTTAAATATGGAGAGCAATAAACAGCATTTTCGTCATTTTTTTCTTTTTTGCTATAAAAGGTAAAAATGCTGTTCAAGCCAGAAATAAATTAGCCAATATGTGTGGAGAAGATGTGTTAACAGTACATCAGTACCAGAACTGATTTGCAAAATTTTTCCTTCAAATGAGGAGGCCAAAAACCACCTCGATCAGTTTTTTTTACAGCAAAGACCAAAACTTTTATGAGCGTGTAATCATGTTACTACCAAAAATATGGCAAAAGGTATTAGACCAGAATGGCAATTTTATAATTTAATAAATAATTTATTCATTAAACGAAAATTTCTTTTCATTTTGACAAAAAAAAACGAAATGACTTTCCGAACAACCCAATACAATACATTTGAAAAATAAAAATCTCAAGCCTGGAGATTTTGAACGTTAAATGTGATGCATTAATTTTTATTTATTAATTATTTAATTTGATTTATTGTAATTTATTATTATTATTTATTATAATTATTTATTATTATTATTTATAATTATTTATTATTATTTATAATTATTTATTATTTTGTTATTATTTATTATTATTTGTTCTTATTATTATTATTTATTTTATTTATTATTATTTTATTAATTATTTAATTTTATTAATTTTAATGTGATGAATTAATTAATTATTTTAAGTTATTATAGTATAGTTTATGCTTTTTTAAAACATAATCTGTTTCAAATATAGAATTTAAATTTTCTAAAATCTAATATATAAAAATGAAATTTTGATCGTATCTTACGCTGTCCCGTACCATTCAACCTATTGTGATGAAAATATCGTCTACCCTAAAGCACTTGAATAATAAAGTAAAAAAATAGAATAAATATCATTTATACTTCTCTTTTATATATCAATTCCAATGAATGTATTCATTGTACAGAAGAAAATAAATGCCATTCTTCTATATCTATACTTATAATAAAGCTCAATGTGTGTGTGTGTGTTGGCGCTCTACAGGCCAGACCGTTGGACCTACAGCTACCAAATTTGGTACATGTATACCTTGGAGGTCCGGAATGTGCACCTCGGAGCCCTTTTTTTTTAATTTTTAATTAGAATTTGAATTCATTAAAATTTATGCAAAATTTCGACGTTTTTCCGTCATAACTTCCGAAAATATGATCGCATAAACATGATTTTTACATAAATTTAAAGATTAAAAAATTAGCCTTCTAATGGTATCAGTGTTTCAATGTATAACTTAAGCTTCTATTTTTAAGGAATTTTTAAAGAAATATTTTAACCATGTTTTTTTAGCACGTGACTAGATAAAATAAAAAAATGCCGGAAGTTCAAATAAAAAAAATATCATCGCAAATAAATCTAAAGCAATACAACTTTCAGCACGTGACTGGATAAAATAAAAGAAACATAAAATGTGATATTTTCTTTAAAAAATAAATACAAAGCAAAGGTTTCTTTAATCGTTTGCAATATCTAAATCATTTATTCCATAAATCATCTTTATTTACAGTAAACCTGATTAAATTTAAACAGGATATGCATTTAAATCCCGACTTAATGGCATATTTATGTAATCGTTTGCAATATCTGTATCATTAATTTAAATTTTTCCCCCTTTCTCGCTTTCTTTAAAAAACCCATTTTATATTTTGGCAACATCATCGAAATTTTTTTTTAATATTTTGGAAGCATAACCGATGGTTAAAACTGACTGATTTATAAAATTAAAGAATATTATTAGGAAAAGGTGTACTTTTAGAACTTTCCGTCCATCATCTTAAAGAAAATATTAATTTCAGGTCAATCAATGCCCGGAATTACTTCAAGGCTAATGAATATGTGATTTAATTGAAAATTTTAGAACCCTTTACACATGGTGAACCAGCTGGTCGCCAAAGGCGGCTAGTAGTTAAATAATAATAGCTATTACAAATGATATTTCCAAATTCTGCGGAGGCAACTTGACAGGTACCAACTAGTAATAAATAAAATATTTACTTAATGAAATTAATATATTTATCATTTACAGTTGAATAGGAAACTACCATTACAGTGAAGGTGGATTCATACGAGGCTTACTATTGCCCGCAATCGTTGCTTCTCTGCTGTTGTCCCGGCGTGATCCTCGTGTGAACAGTTGAGACAACGAGGACAACGTTTGTGCCGACGGGACAATTATTTATCCCCATATTGGGATATATGGTAATAAAAAGGCGGATCACTATGTGAAGTTGGTGACACAGAAAGATAATATTGATACTATTGTCCCCAAATCAAGTGGTGTTTTAAAAGGGGAATTGAGAGAAGAAATAAAACTACAATGGTTTGACAGATGGTAAATGTCCAAAAAAGGAAGAGTCACTTTCGACTTTATTCCTAACCCGGAAATTAAAATAAGAAGATACCATCCATTTATAATCCAAATAATATCTGGTCATGGGAGATTTCCTGCATATTTCCAAAGATTTGGAAGAACGCAGGAAAATAAATGCATTTGTGGTGAAATGGGTACTGTTTACCACTATTTAATGGAATGTATGGCGATCTCAGAATTAAGGAAGGACCTGAAGATTGTCAATAATGATTTAAGTACAGGACTGATGGTACCAGGTCATCTCAAAACCCTGAAGGATATGATGTTAAGGATTGGTAGTTTCATTCCTACTGCTTGAGAGAGTGGAGATGGGGAAGAAGACAGTCATTTACTACCCCGAAAGGAATGCTAGTTTGACTGATCGGTCAATGTAAGGTTAGACAGTACTTATTCAGCAAGCGACCACAACGGGTCCTGTCGATGCTGTTGCGTTCGGTGGTGGCGAGGTGGTCGGCTGTATGCAAGAAGAAGAAGGAACAATTATCTGCCATTGTCCCATTGTTGTCACGTGATTTTCCGGAAGTAGGCGTGATCTTCTATTGCGCGCAATAGTTAGCCTCATGTGAATCCACCTTGATGCTCGTATTAAACTGGTATATAGTTAGTTCCCCAATTAGCTACATATGAATTCTGAAATAAATAAATTTCTGATTTCATTTTATCGAACTTCATTTAATAATGATATCAAATCTGAAACTATTTTTTGTCATTAATAATTCCAGTTACAAAATTCATAAAAAGATATGAATTTCTAATGATCTGAAATGGATTTCTTTTTGGAAAAGAATATAAATGTGTGAAGGATATGAAATATATAACTCGGTTTTCGAAATTCAATTTGAATTCTTTAACAGCATATATTAATGATTAATGATGAGACGGTTAAGAAGAAATATATTATATATTTCTGCGAATTTAAGAAAGAAAAATTCATTAATTTTGTAATTATTTAATTTCTATCCATTCATGAGAATACATCACGATCCAATTAAAATTTTATACTCACATTCTTATTAAATGTCACTTTCGATATTCATATTCATTATTCGCTTTAGTGATCTTAAAAAGAATAATTTCGTTCCTTAAGATATTTTCTAAAGTTTGAAAAGTGGTAATTTCTGGATCAAATAATTTTTAAAAAGTTCCAAAATGTATCTTGCAAATGAACCGATAAATTCATCAGACGAATTTTTTATTCCTTTTGTCTTCGATAAACAGTTCAGAGTATTCTTAATTAATAAATAGAACACGAACAATTTTTAGAATTTATCAAGGCATGAAATCTATAAAAGACTTAATGGTTTCTTTTAAAGCGAAATTTTTAATTTCCTGGTTATATATGTGCACTATTCTTTAGAATTTTATCAACGAGGAAAAGGGTTTGTAAAGATTTAAGTTTAGGTTCTGGCAACGAATTATCTGTAGACATTTCTACATGAAAGAACTTTTTCATGAAACGAGTTCAGAAAATAGAATATTTCAGATGAAACAAATTCAAAGGTTTGAGCTCCACAAAGTAAATTTTTCAGTAATAGTTTACAGATTTATTAAAGAGAACAATATTTGAACTATTTTCTTCCAAATATATAGAATTTAATTTTCCTTTTTTAAATACAAAACTTTATCTCACTGATAAAACATCAAAAATTACAACTTGTACTAAGATTTTTATTAAACATTACTTTAATTTATTTATGGAAAAATGCATATCGCTTTCTGCGATACAGTAATCGAACTTTATAAATTTTTAACTTATCGAAGATATTTTATGCAGTAAATAGAATAACAATATGCAGGAAAATTCCGAATGTAAAATTAAAATAAAATATAATGTATATAGCTTTATTAAAAATGTTAAAAATCGTTTGCAATGATAAAAAAAAGAAATACGAATAATCATCAATACTTGAAAACAATCGGAAATATTTCACAAAATGAGTCGAGTTTTTTTTTTTTTCAGTAATAATTAAATTTGTCATAAAAGAAACATATCTATCACCAACTGAATATATTTTACGTATCCTTCTCATTTCTTTTTCGAAATGCAATACATATTCCATATTTTCAAACATTATTCTTTTACCTTGAATTGCCAAACTTAATTATTAAAATTATTCAAACTATTTAAAAACATTCAAATAACATTTCTATTGAAACAATCCGAAAAAAAATGTTTATAACTATTTCCAAAATTTTGGTAGCAAGCAGCATTATAAATGGTATTTCACAAGAGAAAATGTAATTTAAAAGAAAAACCCACTAAAGAGATTAAATATGTTTACTTGCACTGAAAGAATAAAATGTTTTTTAAAAGCAATTATTGCATTATATTTTGACGTAAATAATGAAAAACAAATATATTCTTTCATGTAAAATCCTTCAGAGTTTCCTGGAATGGGTTTATGTTTATAAATGTTTTCATTGAATTCATGTGATAGGATTACAGTTTTTCAATTTTGTAGTTATGCAAATAGTTAAGTACTGAGAACGAAATATAACAATAAAATATCGACCCTATTCATTGCTTTCTAGTTTTTGAATGTAAAAAAAAATCTCATTTTGTTAATTTTTCACGAATTGTTCACAAAATTTTCACGAACTGAAAGACACTAAAAATATTAAAATATCCATCATACTTTAAAGATTATGCAATTGAATTCACTTAAGATTATACCTTAGTTAATCACATACTTTTATATTAAACGTATTAAAACTGCATGCTAATATTATAATACTTCCTAAAATAATCCGCTTGCATTAAGCTTTTTGAATGATTGCAACACAATCATTATAAATATTTAGTGCATAAGTTTATATATGATGTCAGCCAACTGCATTCAATGCAATTTATAAGGACATTAAAATTATTATTATTATTTACTATATTTATTTACCGTACTTTAATATACCTTATTTTGCTTACACTATTATTTCTTCTGAAAACCGTTGCGCTGCTAACAATTTTTTTCAAAACGATTGGCTTTGACTGAGCGTCTGTGAAATTTTTTTGGCTCATAGAATTCTGGGCCTTTCTTTTTTACTTTTAATAATCCTAGATATTTACATTCTGTGATAATTCGAAAAGATATTGTTAGCAGAATAACTTGCCGTCTGGTCTGTCATAATTCAATCTAAGATATCGTAAGCAGAATAACATCTGGTCTATTCTGTGATAATTCAATCTAAAATATTGTTAACAGAATAACTTCTGGTCTATTCTGTGATAATTCAATCTAAGATATTGTTAATAGAATAACATCTCGTGTATTCTGTGATAATTCGATCTAAGATATTGTTAACAGAATAAAATGTCTGATCTCTCACAATTTCATTTAGATATTGTTAAAAGAATATTATCGGGTCTATTCCGTGATAATTCAATCTAAGATATTGTTTAGAATAACATCTTCTCTATTCTGTGATAATTCGATCAAAGATATTGTTAGCAGAATAACATCTCGTCTATTCTGTGATAATTCGATTTAAGATATTGTTAATAAAATAACATGGCGTTTGATCTCTCTTAATTCAATCTAGGTATTGTAACCAGAATAATATCTCGCCTGTTCTGTGATAATTCAATTTAAGAAATTATCAACAGAATAACATCTTGTCTAGACGAGCGCTTCTTCTAACAAATTATAATTAATAAAGCTGCATAATGTCAAGTGCGAAATTTTAGCAACTTAATACTAATATATATACAATATTGAATAATTTTTAAGCAAAGGCGTTATGTAGGAGATCTAACACATATTTTCCTTTTCATATAGCATATTTAGAATTTCGGGATTTTCGTATAGCTTTTAGTTTATATGTTTAGACTATTAAGTTTAGGTCTTTTATTTTTATTGCCGTAAGGTTTGTCTTTAGTATAGAAGGATTTCATGTTCGAGATCCATCGACATCACTGAAGTTACGCCATAGTGTGGGCCTGATACACATCAATCTACAATATATCTGAAACATCTACCATCGAATACAACATCCTCATATCTTTAAGGACACGGAAATGTAGAGAGATCTGCACCATATCCGGCGTCATATTTACCATCTAATTACGGTAGAAATTAAAATGCACTTTTTTGAATAACTATAGTGAAGAATATCAATTTCGAATCATTTAGCTCGGATTATCTGCTTATATTGAACATAGTTTGAACTTTCAGAAAATTATAACGAAAACAGCTCATAAGTCTATTCTTGTGAAAGGATTTCTTTCAGAAGAGAGTTTTTGCAATGAACTGAAAAAAATGTATGGTTATGGAAAAAAAATTAAATTCTGTAAAAATTGGCGAATCTACTTTGTTGTAGGTATATTCTGTAATACAATCAATAGACCTCAAAACCAGATAACAAAATTTATTAACACATAGATACAAATACACAGCCTAGACGTACACCAGCAAAACACTTACAACAAATAACAGTTCACAAGAAATAATTGGTGGGAAACAGCAACTACA
>JAPMOQ010021783.1:370757-381795 GCA_026543055.1 Argiope trifasciata | reverse complement strand
ACATTCCAAAACAATCTGTAATCTTCTCATCTTCTGAAAGATATAATAATTCAGCATATTTATGAAATCACTGGGGATTTATTACATTCCAAAGCAACTTGAAACATTGTCACATCTGATAGAAATATTATTCAGAATATTCGTGGAATCAATGAGGAGTTGTCCCGTTTCAGAGTAACTCGCAACATATTCATATCTGAAATACTGCTTTATACGGCATGTTCATTGAGTCAATGAGGATTTATTACTCTTAAATGGGGAATTCAGGAAAAGTAATAAATCAAGATTTGAAAAGCTTGGAGAGCCATGGAATTCATATATAATTGAGGTAGAATATTTATTCCAGAAGCCTTACCTATTGACAATTTCTTGAGGTGTTTTTTTTTTTCAATCTAAATCTCAAATCATTATAACCCTGCACGATTCTTTTAATTGTAGGAATCTGATTTCAAAAAAAATGTGTATATAGATGTCTCCAATTCTTCATACTGATGGATTATTACGCACTGTATTATAAAAATGTTTTAACCTAAGAAGGTACAGAATTTTTTTCTATTCAATCGGAATCATATTGAGCCTTGATAAGAGGTCATAAGATATTTAAAAATGTTTTTTAACTCCTCATCTAGTAAATATTTTACTTGTTCCATAATAAGAGAGAAAATATTTTTTTATTTGTAAGCTCCATAAGCATAAGTGCTCCCAAACTTCGATTTGTGCAATTATTTTTTGTGACAAAAAGTAATTATTGTATAGCAACAAAAACCAGAATTGTGATACAACAGTCTGAATAATTGTCAATGAATAATTTGTCAAAACTATTTTTTCAAAAATTGTAATTTAATTTAAAGAAATTCTGCATGTGGAAAATTAATCAGGCTTGTATCATATCTTACACTGAAAATTAACTGAAGAAAAGCATGCATAAAATACTTTATAGCTAAGAATCTTTCATCTGAAGAGCTTGAAAACACTGCATTAGTCGGAAGAAGAATAATTTAATACTTTTTTTTTCAAATCCCCATACTTTTAATGGGTAATTATCTTTTTAAAATATAATCAAAAGTTAAAAAATGGAAACATGATTAATAAATAATTGTATTCTTTTTTTATTTTCAAAAAAGGAAAACATAATCCAATATCCACACAGTTTTCTTAAACAAATACTTTTGAAAATCATGCTCTGTAAGCATTCGTTTGGCGCAGGATGGTCAGACATGGCTCTAGCGCCAGAAAATCCTTACTAACTAACTCCGTAAGCATTCAAAGTGATCAAGTATATAAATTTTTAAAGGTTGTGTTGACATCAATACAGTTTATGGAAAATTTCCGAAAAGTTGACTCCATTTACATTATAAATTCTGCTTTAAAACTTTCTTTGAAAAGAATATCGATTCTACTTCATTTACCAAGACTAAGCACTTTCTTTTACCTGTCATCATTCTTCGTAATGCAAATCGCAGAACCGAGATTCTGTTCCTCTTCTGAAATCTAATATCGTTCCAGTACGTGCAGTTTGGCCACTTCACACCTTAGCACTTACCAAAATTTGAATTTTTAAAATTTTCATTTTAGCCATCAATTGTAGTTTTTCGGTCAAAAATTACATAAAGTCTTCGATTTTTAAGAATTCGTTGCTTCATATGTATTACTATCTCATTTACGAGTGTGGTTATAATTAAAGTAAAGCTGTTTGAATGACTGTACAAGAAAAATACTTGGAGAATGTTGAAGAAATTTGTAATTTGTTATATTTACAACATGGGGAAATGTATTACAAAATTTTAAAAATTTTATTTATTTTTTGCAATAGATGGCGCTGTAGATTATTGAAATGTTTTATATCTGTACTATGTCAAAGTGAATTTCACTTCACTTTTAAAAACATTATGATGATAAAAGTCATGTATCTTTAAGTTAAAGCCATAACTTTGCCAAAGGTAGAACGTTGTCTTTTAGTAAAATGTTATTATCAAAAGAATAGCAATTGTAGTGCGGCTTTCAAATAATATTAACGTCTTAACAATTTTAGAAAAGGATCGATGTCTGTGATATGCTTCAAGAAAATGATTACTAAATTTAAAGCTACAGAAGAACTCGGAGTACTTGCTTCCTGAAACTGGAGGAAGATCTGTGAATCAAAAAGTTGTGGAAGAGATTATGAAAGCAATTGAATCAGAATTAGTGGATCAGCGACCTGCAAGCGCTAGAATTTTAACAAGGACTTTATCAAAACCATGGACCAAACCGTAGTTAAAGTCTTGCGCTACTTTTTAAGACGCTAACCACATAAATTTAAAATTTTGCAGCACTTACAACCAGGTGATTAACAACAAAGGATTAATTTTGTCGATTTCATTCTTGCCAAAATTGATGAAGATGAATCATAAATTCGAAAGATATTGTGAACTGGTGAAAAACATTTTACTTTATCCGTACAAACCAACACCCATATAGTAGGAAATGGAGATCATCCAACATACATACCATTTTTGGGAAATTTTTGCATTCAAAGTTTGTTACAGTTTTGTGTGGTATGATTGCTGACTTCATTATTGAATCTTTTTTTTTCGAAAATTTTAAGCCAACAGGGCTAGTTCGGACACCGTAATAAACACTAGTTAAGCTTAAAGTTTAGAAAATAATGTCGTCACTGCTTCGCAAGATAGAAACCTCTACGATTCAACAATATTCATGCAAGATGGAGCACCACCTCAAACTGCTCATTGTGTTACACAATTGCTTCACCGAACTTTTAGTGAGGATCATATATTTAGCAGATATTTTCAAAGTGCATGGCCACCTTGTTCGCCTGATTTGAATCTTTGCAGTTTCTGAAGTGGGGATATTTAAAATATCACATCTACAAGGACAAACCTAACTGTTGTTGCTTTAATAAGCAGCATTACTAGACATATTCTAAAAATTCAGCAGGATACATAATGTACTTCAGTGGATTTCGCTGTCTTGTGTCTACAGCATTTGATAAGACTTAAAACATCCCATTGAACAAATATTGTAATACATTACGAATTTCATATTCTAACTAAGAAAATGTTACAGTTACAATGCATAAAATATCGTCATTAAATAACATCACCTATGGCAAAAAATTGAACTAATTTTTTATCGTGTAATTCCTTTCCCCATGTTGTAAATATAACAGATACCAAATTTCTTCAACATACTTCAAGTAGCAATTTTTTAGAGTCCTTCAAATACTTGCACTTTAATTATAAGCACCCTGTACATTGTGTAAAACATAGCAACATCCAGAAAATTCAAATTCGAGAGTTTGATGAATTTCCCTGTTTTTGACCTCCATAAGTTCGAAATACTTGCTTCGTTTAAAAACCCAAAACACGAAGAAAAAATTCCGTTTGTTTGTCTAAAATAACAATAATTCAAAATCAATTTGATATAGATGGTTGAAATTTGGTATACGGTCTTATACCAAAATCTTTAATATTAAACCTACCAGCATTTCACCGATACACTGGAACTGCTATTGGAAACCGGTCATTTGACCGGATCGTGGCAGCTTTAGTGTTAATATTAATTGAAAGTTATTCTGGTGAAAGATAGGAATCAATAGGAAAATGCGATTTGACAGTTTATCAATTTTTACATGCTGTTATAAACCAGTAGATGTCAGTACATAACAAAATAAAGAATTTCACAATAAAATACACATAATTAAAATTTCGATTTCAGTGAAAATTCCGTGACGTTAAATTTTCACCGAAATAATCCAATTTTATTATGAATATTCATTGACAAGTTTTTGAAAATAGGAATAAAACGTTTTAAAATTAATGAATGGAAAGGATGTGTTTTTTAATGAAATGCAAATATATTTAGTATAATGTTATTTTATTCTTCTTTATATAAATGAGGTGATTCGACAAGCGTTTGAAACAATTTTTTACCGGAATCCTGATTCTTCTTCTTCTATGTAATTTAATATTTCAATTTCTTTCCGTTCCATTATGCCTAATAGTTTCTGTTTTTAAATATAATGATATTGTAGCTGTTAGATAACTCTACTACCTTCTCTTTTGATACAACAGATGGCGTTACCTTATTAAAATCACAGTGTATTTCCCTTGATCCTTCTTGGGGGTCGTTATTAGATTACATTCTAGTGAGTGTCGTGTATTTCCGTGTTCGTATTTGTTTTGTCCTGCGAAATGTAGCGCTTAGAAAATAAATAACTAAAAAGTTTAACTAACTAGTTTAAAATACCATTATTCTACAATTATAAATATTTCTATTTGATACAGTAAAAAAATAAATATTCACCACATTAAATTTTATAGAGTTTTTTCTATGCAGTGTCATATAGATTAAAATATATTTGTATGCCTTGAAAAGTTAAAATATTACAGAATGTATGATCTTTATTCAATGCTTGTTTGACAAAGTATAACAATTCTGCTCATATGTTTATGCCCTCAAATGCAGATTTTTTTTACATTTCTATGTAAATATGAAACACATTTTTCGAGATCTATTGAGTCTGTATATATTAATAGCATGCATAAAAACATCGTCAATCTTTATAATACGCTTGTAAGTAACGCTTAGTAAACAATAATAGCTTTTGAATATAAAGAATAATACATTTGGTTCGGGGTATTTTGTGGTATACACTCTTCTAAAACCATAGAGAAAACAACATTCAAACTCCAATAGTTATAGTTAAAGTGACAAAATTTTCAAATTTTCAACTGGCAACATCAATTTTTTTTATTGAAGGATGTTCTCCATAGCAAGAAATAATGACCAGCGTTGAAACAGTACCAGTAGTTCGAAAGTCACCAGTGACAGACAGACTAAGAAAAAAAGAGAAAGCAAATAATAACAGCAGCGAAGTAATGTAACTCAAATGGTGTTTCTCAGATATTTTACTTGACCTTGAGATATTTTACTATAAGGCTTCAATCACGATAAGACTTTGCCTATGGTAGATCTTGTCTAGTACCAAAACCCATTCCACGCCTAAAGGAATCTGTTGAACTTAAGTCTCTGTTAGGCACAATACAATTATATTCTTTTTTCTTCTTAATATGTCTACCGCTGATGATTTTCGTGTTACATCCGCCGTTCCAAAGCTATTTATTGCTTTTTGCTATAAAGAACACATTCTAATTTTAAAAAATTGATGTTGCCATCAGAAAATTTTGAAATTTTGTCACTGTAATCATAACTATTAGAATTTGGATGTTGTTTTTCGTATGATTCTTGAGCGTACACCTCAAAATACCTTGAACCAAAAATTTGCGTGTGCGTAATGTTATATTTTTTTAATCTAAATTAAATCCTAGTTAATTTCCAAATTTTTATTTCAATTTAACTCAGATTAACTTCATTCTAAAATGTTTTCTTATTACATGATCCAATTCCAGCTGTTTTTATTTAATTATTTCTAACACCTTTAGTAGAAAACTGATAACTATGCATTTTCTTACGTTCCAACTGAAGGAATAAAAATCCTTAATGTTTGGAACATTCTTTTAAAGATACAATTCTCTAAATTCCTTTCTTAAATAAATATACCCTTTCCTAAATCTACACGCTTCAAAGAAATTTCTTTAATTGATCTCATTGTAAAACCACTGAAGGGAAGAATTTTGGTTTCTTCTGCTCTTGTGTCGTGATGTATACTGACGTATCTCTAAATTATGCCTGCTGAATAAAATAAATAGAAGTTAAGAATTTCAAAAATGTTTTCTCAATCACGCATCTGATAAACTAAGTTTTTTTTGTTATGTATTATGTGTGTTCATCAGACATTAGCTGCATGTGTCCGTGTATTCCAAACAGATTTAAATTACACACACTGTTTGCAAACAGCATAAATTTAAATCATCAAAAAGTTCTTAAGAAAGACATTTCAAAAATATTTTTCAAGACATAAAATCCTCCATCACGCAAAGTAACCCACGAAGAATAAAAGAACAAATAATCATTAGCTTTTCAATGGACACAGACAAATTCTTTTTCTAATAAACTTTTGATGCAGAAGACCAAAGGAAAGAGACAGACGGAGAAGAAAATATATTAATCCAACAGAAGAAAAAAAAGTCTTGAAATAGTGATAAAATACTTTCCGAAAGAGTATTCAGAAGTTTGGAAAATAATAGACAGCGCAGGGAATGTACCACTTCCAAAGATTCATCTTTGCATTTGTAATTTATTCTCCGTCTGTCTGAATATCAACAGTTCGAAAGAAACACTTCACAGAAAATTACTTTTCCTCCGCTTGTTATTCATCTAGACTAATTGAAAATGCTCTGATGAAATGAAATCTTCATGCTATGATTGGTTTTTTTGGTTATTTAAATAATTTTCTTTTTGCAATTCTCTCTGTATTATTAGAAATATTAGTTAGATATTAAAAAAGACTTAAAAATTTGGATTCTCTGAAAAATAATTTAATATTTTTCAAGATATTGAAATGGAAACGCATATTTGTACCTACGTTGATTCAGAAGGAATCGATAAGTTATTATTTTACAAAAGGGTGTCCCAAAATTAATGTAAGATTACAATTTGCCCTCATTCGCCTTGTAAAGTGTTGGCAAAAATATATAAAATATCATTTGACAGCTGATAGTTTGAGATTAGTATAAATGGAGTTTGAGATTAGAATAAATAACATGTTTTCATTGTTGAACAATACTTCAAAAATAATGAAAGTCTAGCAGCTGGAATTTGAACATTTGAAAGCTGGCCTCCTAGATCGTATGATTTAAATCAATTGGATTCCTATGGGGTTATTTGATCTATGCAACCAGCTTGCAAGCACGCGTGCATTGAAGATGGAAATTCAACGCTGCGTCAGTGTAATTTATTTTAACGCAAGATGGTCATGGAAAGTTTCAACAATAGAGTGTGTATCTCCCAGCAAAAGGCACTTTGCTCTTGTGTTGTTCCTTTCCTAACCTTACCCTGTGCCCTTTACGATTGACTAAAAATGTAACAATTTAAGGAAAAAACTGCATTTTTTTATTTAAGATATCCGACTACGTTAAAAACACTGGTTATCGACCACATTGGCGATTAATTTTAGTATTGTTTTTTCTTGTAGCTCAGACTTTTCTCTTTCCAAAACAGTTTATCTTTTGTAGGAAAAGGAAGGCCTGACCTAACATCCTTGGTCACATTTTTTTAACTAAAATTTGTCTTTCACTTCAATATTCTCAAAACTTTAATTTTTATCAAAATTCTCACCGCTAACATGATATCTCAAAAACTAATAGAAAAATTTACATAAAACTGACAGCGTGTGTTTTAAATAATATGGTTAATGAAATGAATCAAAAGATTTATTGTTGGAGAAATACTTTTTCATTTATAGGTGTTTTTAGATAAATTAAGCTGTGAATTTATGGAAAAAAATGCATATATACGTATAAGCTTGCCAATAAATTCTTTGCATCTCAAGAGTGTTCGTAGAATTTGGTTCATTTCATCCATCATTATATTCTATAACTTGTGTACAAAGAAAAATAGGATTGCTGCATTACAATTTCATGTAGAGTGTTAACCGTTTTGGTTAAGTTTCATTAAAATTTATTACAAATTTTCCTATTTCTGAAACTGTATTATATTTTCAAATAATTTTGTTTTATTAATAGTATTTTTTATTATAATTGACGATACATCCTACATCCATACAAAAAAATCCTACGAACGTAGTCAGATACCTTAATTCAAATCTTGCATTGACACTTTGTCTTATCGTATAACGCTCCATTTTTAATCTATACTTATAATAAAGCTCAATGTGTGTGTGTGTGTGTGTGTGTGTGTGTGTGTGTGTGTGTGTGTGTGTGTGTGTGTGTGTGTGGGTGTGTGTGTGTGTGTGTGTGTGTGTGTGTGTGTGTGTGTGTGTGTGTGTGTGTGTGTGTGTGTGTGTGTGTGTTGGCGCTCTACAAGCCAGACCATTGGACCTACAGCTACCAAATTTTGTACATGTATACCCTGGAGGTCCGGAATGTGCATCTCGGAGCCTTTTTTTCGAATTTTTAATTAGAATTTGAATTAATTAAAATTTAAGCAAAATTTTGACGTTTTTCCGCTATAACTTCCGAAAATATGATCGCATAAACATGATTTTTACATCAATTTAAAGAATAAAAAAATTAGCCTTCTAATGGTATCAGTGTTTTAATGTATAACTTAAGCTTCTATTTTTAACGAATTTTTAAAGAAATATTTTAACCATGTTTTTTTACCGCGTGACTGTACAAAAAGAAAGAAATCAATGACGGAAGTTCAAATAAAAAAAACTATCATCGTAAATCAAATCTAAAGAAATGCAACTTTTAGCACGTGACTGGATAAAATAAAAGAAATATAAAATGTGATATTTTCTTTAAAAAATAAATGCAAAGCAAAGATTTCTTTAATCGTTTGCAATATCTATATCATTTTATTCAACAAATCTTCTTTATTTATGGTAAACCTGATAGAATTTAGACAGGATAGGCATTGAAATCCCGACTTAATGGCATATTTATGTAATCGTTTGCAATATCTGTATCGTTAATTCAATACTTTTTTTCCCTTTCTCGCTGTCTTAAAAAAACATATTTAATATTTTGGCAACATCATCGAAAAAAAACATTTTTTATATTTTGTAAGCATAACCGATGGTTAAAACTGACTGATTTATAAAATTAAAGAATATTATTTAGAAAAGGTGTACTTTTAGAACTTTCCGTCCATTATCTTAAAGAAAATATTAATTTCAGGCCAATCAATGCCCGGAATTACTTCAAGGTTAATGAATATGTGATTTAATTGAAAATTTTAGAACGCTTCACTCATGGCGAACCAGCTGGTCGCCAAAGGCGGCAGGTTATTAATAAAACTACTGTTCTAATCCAAAACCTTCATATCTATTTTTTTATATCATGATCGAATCATGTCTTAGTAAAAAACTCATGTCAATCAAAGAGAGTTAAGTTCCTAATAAAACCCAAAAATTCTCATTAAATTAAATAAGAGTATTTTCTTTTATTTCAAAAGATACAAAATCTTTATTTTATAAGTGAAAGATACATATTATTTCATTGATATTATCTCCTCGCTTGACGATTTGTAAGCTAGATCGCTTGACTTGTAAAGACAGAACTTGGCTCATATATAACCATGTATCGAAAGCTTTCTTCATTTCTTTTTGTTTATGAATGAAATCATATTTTAGTATAACCTATCCTACAGAATTAAAAAGCAAAAAAACGCACAAAAAAGCTATAAATGTCACCATTATCGCTTAGTTACATCAACAACACCAGGGCATGAATGCTTTCTCTTATATGTAGAACAGAGAAAGAAGAGAAAAAAATTGGAACGCACAATTCACAAAATTCGAACTCGATATTTTGACGAATCTCCGTGCTTTAGACATCCATGACAATATTTTTATTAAATCTTTTTTTGAAATTTCCTTTTGACAGTGACTAAGATAACTCAAAAACACTTTCCGTCAGGTAGCTGAAATTCGGTAGACGATATTTACCTCACATTTGCGAATTTATATCAAATTGAATAAAATCTGCTCTAGTGGAAGTCCGTCTGTCGAACTATTAAATTTTAGTTAACACGGTAATTATAAAACGAAAAGAGTTGGAATGATAAAATTCAATACTATTCAAAATCTATAATGCAGACACGTGTCAAATTTCGAACTAAATATAACTAGAGTTCAACTGTTTGTCGCTCCTTACTTTCAAGAACAGGTAAACATCATAATTCAATGACTTAAATATATCAAATTTGATATGGGATTTTTTAATTACAAGTACAATGTTGTATCAAATTTTTTTTTCAATCAATCGGTTGGAAAAATAGTGTCTAAAACACAAATTCGATTTTCAAATATTGCCAAATAACTCTCCAAGTATGAACACGATAGATTTAGTATATCAAATCTGGTATGGGATTTTGTGACTACAAGTACAATGTTGTATCAAATTTTTGTTTCAATCAATCGGTTGGAAAAATAGTGTCTAAAACACCAATTCGATTTCCAAATATTGCCAAATAAATCGCCATGTATGACACGTAGCTATATTCATGCCAAAAATTAGTATTTCGTAACTTTAATACGCCAATAAGGCATTCACTACCATCACAAGTTTATCATAGAGTAAGTGAGAACTTTTTATAGAGACCACTCCCGCTGGTTAATTTACGTTCATACAGCTCATATAATTTCAATTATACTCTCCAAACTACCAAAACCAAATTTATAAAGACATCAAGGAATTATTGGCAAACACGAGAGGGGATCCAAAAAAGTTATCAAGCAGCAATATTTGGAAAGTAGCAATTGTGGATGGGAATACTGTCTCCCAGAGTGGAGACACATGGAACTAGTTGTTTTAGATCAGCCTTTCGAGCAGATAGTGTTAGTACTGAGACCTGCAACAGCGACAGTAAGGGCGAGACGTCTAGAGATGGTCTCGCTCAAAGCTCGAGTCGTGATACGATTTCAATAAACCAAGAATGTGTCCCTAATTGATATTCGCAGGAAAATCGTTGAAAAGTACGGCGGGCAAAGCAATGAATAGACAATAGGAGGCAAAATGATGTTCTTTTAAATCGAGCAGAAAGACTGTTGGATATGTTGAGTTGGGAGGTCTGGAGCCACCTCATCCCCCATACAATCCTGCTTCGGCTCTCCATGACTATTTCCTTTTCCCAGCATTATTTTTTTCACTTATCCAAAACAAGGTTCATATCAGATGGTGATGTTCAAAGAGGTGTCTAGAACTGGCTCAATATCCAGGGACCTGATTATTACCAAGAAGGGTTAAACAAATGGGTCCAGTGGTGTGATAAAGGCCGCAACAGGTATTATGAGTGGTGTGACAAATGTCTCGACAGATGTTGTGAGTGGTGTGATAAATGTCTCGACAGGTGTTGTGACAGGTGTGATAAATGCCTCAACAGGTGTTGTGAGTGCGGTGATAAATGCCTCAACAGGTGTTGTGAGTGGTGTGATAAAGGCCTCAACAGGTGT
>JAPMOQ010021783.1:334275-346746 GCA_026543055.1 Argiope trifasciata | reverse complement strand
GATGACTCAGACCTTTAACTTACTCGGTGCATTCTCGGCCACTTATGATTGTTTTTAACTGAAATCGAGCCTTATATTAACAAGTTCCTTAAAATGCATCAAATTCAACCTTCTCATTAGTTATGTTAGAAATTTGATGTCTAAATTTTAACTTTTTAATATAATTAAGTAAGCGCTTTGATGGTTCTCTGAAACTGCAAATTCATTTATTTAGAAAGCAATAGTTTGTTATGAATTAATTCGTATCATCAAAATCAATAACTGCCCTTATGACAGGTAAACTAAAAGTTTTATCCCTCTTTTTTTTAATAAAGAAGAAAATCAGAAGCGTTTCAATTCCAACAATATTCTATTAGAATTTTGTTTTAAATTCTTGTTTTCACCATGCATTATGTAAGGTCTTATTATCTGAAGTGGGAGGGGGCTATATTGAAATACTCATTAGAAAAAGGGGTGCCAATTCAAAAAAGGTTGAAACCTCTGGTCTAACGGATCTCAGTCTTTGCTGCTGTTCCTGATTATAACTGCACAATACGTATAGTATTCGTAAATTATTCTTTAAAAATTTTTAAGAGTAAAAGCATTAAAAAAAATTAATGTACCACAGTGAAGATTACAGAATTCATGTTCAACGTGAATATTTTGCAACCTTTACTTTTCTCTAATAAATAATTGTAATGCAGTATATAAACGTTTACAAAAAACCAGTAGAGAGTCTTATTTCAATTCGACACATTACCGCAACTGATTCTATGATTCACCGGGCGCAACAGTGTTCACATTAGTACTCAATAAAAAGTAAGAGTAGTACTCAATAAAAGGCTTAGTACTCAATAAAAAGTTAGAAAATACGTTTTATAATATTGAGCTTTACGACAAAAACTGGTATTGGTGGGCAAAGAAATGAGTTCATAGAACACCGACCTATCCAGCTTTTTGTTATTCGGCTTAACCTTTCGCCACATTAGGTCGAATACTCGTTAGTGTACTGTAGTGTCAAATTACAATAACAAACCATGTAATCTATATCATCAAATGAATCGCAATTAAATATTTACTCTAAATTCTTAAAACAATATTAAGTCTATTTTGTCACTTTCATAAGAAACTCAACGAAAAACGAAATGGGTTTTTTTTTCTCATTTCAGTAAAATGAAATAAATTGAAAATTTTAATTGCACCGAAATTAATCTGTGAGTGACCTCAGAGTCAAAATAAAATCAGTAGAATAATAGAACCAAATAAATCTAAATCATATATTCGATGGGCACTAAATTCTTAAAACACATTAAGTCTATTTTGTCACTTTAATAAGAAACTCAACGAAAAACGATATGGGGTTTTTTTTTCTCATTTCAGTAAAATGAAATAAATTAAAAATTTTAATTGCACCGAAATTAATCTGTGAGTGACCTCAGAGTCAAAATAAAATCAGTAGAATAATAGCATCAAATAAATCTCAATTATATATTCGATGGGCTCTACATTCTTAAAACATATTAAGTATATTTTGTCACTTTCATAAGAAACTCAACGAAAAACGAAATATGTTTTTTCTTCAACTCAATGAAATGAAATAAATTTCAAGTTTTAAACACAACAAAATTAATCTGAGAGCGACCTCAAAACTAAAATATAATTTCAATTGAAAATCACCTTGTAGGAGCCTGTTGGCATCTAAGGCACCTGTTGTTCTCTATGGAACAACAGGTTGCGATAATGTTTATTTTCAACTAGCGGGATTTATCTCAAAGAATCTCTTTTCAAGACAGATTGTCTTTTTTAACCGCATTTTTGGACAAAGGAGGTACTCTCACAAAACAGAGATAATTCTGTATTTTCGATTCCATGATTTCGTGTAAAAACACATTGCTTAACAATAAGGATTGCTGACATCGAGTTTCTTTCAAAAAATGGTATTTCCTTTTCGAAAATAAAAACAAAGTATATAATCGTGGGATCGAAATGATGTCTCACAGCATATATTATTTTAAACAAACATAATTATTTGTTTAATGACTTATTAACGACAGAAATTCTTAATCTAAGCATCAAATTTCGTCATGTCTACTGCGAGAGTAATTTCAGTGAAACAGTAATGTTAAGAAGTTTTATTTTTACTATTTGTCCTTAAACGGAGAATGCATAGTAAAATGAAATTTATCTTCAATAAAATCGACTTCCTGTACTAATTTTTACTATTTTTCCTTAAACTGATAATGCATAGTTAAATTAACATCATCCTCAAATAAATTCGACTTTCCTGTACTATTTTTTATATTTTAGATCTCCAGACTAAAACGACAAAAAAGGAGACTTTGTACCATTTTGAAGAAATTTGGTGGATGAACATTCCAAGATAAGAAAATAAATCGCTAACTTTCCCGTTGTGTAAAAACTAAAATATTTTTACTAAAAATTAAGCATGCGTTTGACGTTTTACAATTATATGTTCCGAAAGCGTAATCTCAAAATAATTGTTTTTGTGCAATTGTACAAAAGAAATGCGTATCGAAAATATTACCCTTTTCAATTATACTAATTTCATATTTGAACTTTATTTTATTTTAATAGATGTTTTAACATTAATTTGTACATAATCTATCACAAGTCATTTAATATTATGATGAAATTCGAGCTAATTATATTATTGTATAAAGCATGCTTTCGCCAAAGTTAAAAATGATTTTTAAGAAATCATTTTCTTTAGGCATTAGTATCAGAGAAAGATTTTCAAGATAGATTTCAACAGATATTTGAAACAATATATATATATATATATATATATATAATCATTTTAACTTACATGAGCAACATTATGTAGTGGAAAAGATTATTTAATAAAAAAATTCCATATTATCAAATTTACAAGAAGAAATTTAAAAAGAATACAATTAATATTAATCGTTAATCCCCCTAAAAAAGCTAGATATCAAATGAATAAGTGAGTCGTCAAGGACTGCTAACATTTAACATTTAACACCACACCACACCTCCGTTTCTAGAGCTCATGCGGCACCTTTCCGGTTTTGTATAGATGTAGGTGGATTTTATTAACAAAAAGAAAGTACACAACAATGAATTTGAAAGGTACAGACAAATGACAAAATACATGAAAATACAACATGAACAACAACTTGAGTACAAGAAACTGGATAAATGAGCATAGTAATGTACAGTATGAATGCAAAAAAGGGTTTAAAATATTAGTTGCTTGATAGGGGGAAGAAAAACAAGCTAAGGATAAAGTATGATCTGTATTAAATGGTGTCCGAAGTCAAAGGCAGATAGCAGATATAAAAGTAAGATTTTTAAACATTTTGGGGAAGAAGACAATATTTCGTTGTGGTTGGTTTGTTCGGGTTTTTTGGCGCAAGAGCCATATTTGGCCAAGCTGCGTCAAGCAGATGGTAAAAATATGGAGCATATATAATAACATATATATTAACATATAAACGGAAAAGTAATAAAAAGAATACAAAGAATGACAGCGCCAAAATACCTAATTATAAAACATTTTATAAAACAAAGGTGGGTAAAAACCAATCTTACATTGAAGCAATATAAAAGTTCAAATATAAACAAAATTGTAAATGTACTAAATATAATTATAAAAACCAATTGCTTTTTTTTTTAATTTAAATGTTTTGTTGGAATTCCTCTCTAACCATGTCTTGTAAAGTTAATGACGATGATTTAAAAAAAATATAAACAGAAGAAATTAAAAGATGGACACTCAATTAAAATGTGATGTACAGTAAAATCCACACGACATGTGGGGCACTTTGGTGCCATCTCACCAAAAATGAGTTGTTTATGCGTATAGTGAGTATGACCTATATGAAGGTGTGTCAATTTGACATCTACATCTCGTATAGGGTGTATAAGCCACAAATCAATTGTCGGTTTGATTGAATGTAATTTGTTGTGGATTTGCAGATCCCATGATTCTTGTCAAGTATTAAAAAAGGAACAAATGAAAGATCTTTTAGCATCACAGTATGGAAGCGACCGTGACAAAAATGTTAAGGCAGATTTGTGTGTGTTGTTGTGACTCATGATACTTTACGATTCCACTGATAATTGTCAATGATGTAAGCCGAGAGAACGTCTCTTGTTTTTTCAATAGCGCCAACTAGGACCAAGAGCTCAACTTAGCTACTACATGGATAACATTCGCGTGTACAACTCCTTTTTGCAAAAGGAAGACGAACATTCACATACCTCACAGACTGCTCACAGACTGAATGCAGAAGAACAACCATGCCAGAAACGGGAATCCTAGACCATGGGAAAGAAACGTTACCCCTGTGTCAAAACGCCAGCATTTAACCCTGCACAGGTCGGGCGGATTACAATAGTAAATTTAAGTGAGTTTGATGTTTAAAAAATAATTAAGAAGAAGTGCCTTGTTATATTTAAAGTTGATTAAAGAATGTTGATTAATTATTCTGGAGCTTTATTTTATTTGAAAATGGGCTACAATTGTAATCCACGCGACCTTTTACGTGACTTTATATAGCGAGATCGTTGTAGGGTTAACAAAGCATAATTATAAATATCAAAGAACAATATCACAGCTTCATTCAGTTTTCTATAATAATATTGTCCAAAAACCCTCATACTTTATACGATTAAGCAGATTTCTATACAAAGTTTAGTTTCCTTTCAAACCCATCTGTTTCTATTCATTCCATTTTACAAAACGTTGTTTACTTTCCGAAGATTTTAACCTTCCTTTCAAAAATCTATTGTTTGGAAATGCTACCGTTCAGTTCTTCTGTGAGAAAAGAATAACAATACCAATGCGTGTGTTTACGAGTTCGGAGAGTGTCCAACGAAGCGTCAAATTCAACTTAAGTGTAATTATGTATTCCAACTTCCGGTTATTTTTTCATAGGTCAGATCGTCCATTCAAAGATCACAAAAGCAATGTTGTTGTTGTTTTGTATGCAATGAAAATCACAAAAACTATGATATTCTCAAAAGGATATCAAAGCCTGTTTGATATCATATCCTTTTTTGAGGATATCTCTCCTGACCTTCTCAAAAAGCAATCACTAAAATTAACGTCGTTGTAAATTTACAGTAAAAGCTTCTTATTCGCGCTTCCTTCATTCGCGGATTTAAGAAATTCGACCCAATTCATATATTCGCTGCTAAAAATTTATTTGCGGATCTAATAAGTACATACATAATACTAAAAGGATTCTAATATTTATCCAACCCAATATGCTTTGTAAATGCCGTTAAATGGACTAATAAAAAAAAGTAAAATAGTTCTTATTAAAACTTTGCCTAAAGTATGTTGTTAAGTGATATCGCCGAGGACTTTGACATAAGCCGCCTTTGACCGATCGGTGTTTTTGAGAATGCAAACAAACAGAATGAAAGCAACCTTATTACTCAATGAATAAAGTATATTTGTAGAATTAACGACTAAGAAATAAGGTAGTACTAACAATTAAGAAATGAAAATTTACTCACCTCATTCCGAAGATTCATTTGAATCTGACGCAAAGAAGGCAGATCTCAAAGAATATTTCAACCATTTTAATATAACGATTAAAGACAGGTGAGTAAAGTGACATTTTTACCTCCCAACACGACGGCTTTGCTTCAACGTAGGACCAAGGAATAATCCAGGTCTCTAAACTCTATTACATTAGACGAACCTTCAGAATCATATTGAATAATATGGAATGTAATCCTGTTATGAATGTTATGGAATGCTGGAAGAAATTTGACATAACAAAATGCATCGTAAACATAAAAGAATCATTGGAAGAACTGAAGCCACACACACTGAAGTCATGCTGGAAAAAACTGGCCTGCTCTGACTGCGGAAAATGACGAAGAATCTGTGCAAGTTCAAACTTTGACTGCAAACATAGCCGTAAAAATAAAAGGATTCCAATAGGTAACCACCCCAATACCCTTTGTAAATGCCGTCAAATGAACTAATAAAAAAGTAAAATAGATCTTATGACAACTTTGTCTAAAGTATGTTGTTAAATGCAAACTGCAAACATAGCCGAAATCGCGAATGGAATAGGACGAGATGGGTTCGAACAGATAGAATCAAGTGACATTCTGGAATTGCTTGAATCGCAAGATGAAGATTTAACTGAAACCGATTTGGAGGAAATGTTAAATTCACAGCCCGTTGAAGAAGAGGCTTCAACAAGCACAGGAAACGTGACATTTAATTTGAAAAATCTTAGTGAAGGTTTAAAAATGGCAAATGAGCTTTGGGGTTTCTTTATGAGCATTGATCCGTTTATGGAACGAAGTCTTATTTTTAAGAGGCAAATTGCTAATGGAACTGCTGCGTATGAGTCTGAATGGAAGGAGCTTTTAAAAACTGCCAAGCAAGAGAAAATGACAAAATTCTTTAAACCATTGCCTAAGCCTTAATATAATTAATGAGAATGTTCAAAAACTTCAATTAAATGTATATATATATATATATATATATATATATATATATATATATATATATTATTTTGTTACCTAGAAACTATCCCCTATAATCCCCTATAAATTATCATTCCGTATTCACGGTTTCTGTATTCGCGGCATATACTTATGGAACATTTGCCCCGCGAATAAAGAGATTTTACTGTATAAAAATATTTTAAAGGTGTATAAATATTTTTAAATCTTCGTATGAAGACTTGAATAATTGATGATTTCACCTTAAACTGATAAACTATCACTAAAGAGAGAAAAGGGAATCATCATACTTTTACTAATACTAAAATTTTATGTGCACATCTGCATGCGTGAGCGTGTGTGTATTGAAAACGAGAAAGTTCGACCTATAGATGGCAAATGCTGAACAAAATATATACGAGAAAACACGAATGCGCTATTAGAAGCGATTTTTTTTTTAATTTTTAATAAAAATAATAAATTTAACATTATTTATACACGAGAAACAAATTTATACTTGATTTAAAATTTAAAAAACAATTTTTTATACATAGGAATTTTATTTTCCTTCAATTTTTTCCACTTTAGTTTCACAAGGTTTTTTTTTTTTTTTTTTTTTTGCCTCATTTTCAGTAATGATGATTGGATATTTTGGGATCATCTCGTCGACCATTTTCGCCAAACCCGATATTATCGCCAAAAGGTAGCTTTCGCCAATAACCGCAAACTGATTTTTATTATCTTGGGACCAAAGGATTGGCACAATTTCGCCATTCTTACGGCGCATTTTCACTATCCTTAACAGGTCGACGGGATAATTCATAAGTACCGATGACAGTTGCCCTAAAATTCAAGCAGTTTTCATTGTTTCATCAAATAATTAATCGAATGTTTTTCTTCTGTTTTAGAACCTGAGAGACAAAGTGTAATTAGAAGAAGAGAGATACAAAGTTTTAAGCTTTTCATAACTTTAAGGTTCATAGGATTTAAATGTATTAGGGAATGCCAAATCGCATAATAAATGCATAGGTGTAAAGTTACAAAAAAAATACATGACTTCAATGTTTAATGCTTGATGCTTGGAAATATCTTGTTGAAGAACACTTGAGCCCTGAGTTATGCATAAGCAATATAATTTAAATTAAGTAATTCCAAAATTCACACTCTCGGCAAGGATGGCTAGTTAATCAATAATCAAATAATAATTAAACAAAACAGCACAAAAATTTCAGATTTAGTAATGTTTTCTGTTATGTCACTATTGCATTCGAAATTAATGGGCTATTTATAAACACAACTTTAAATAATTATTTATTATAAAAAAATTACTCAAATCTTATTTTATATGTATATATAATACATCTTCATTTAAAATAATACATGCAACATTCTTATGTGAGCTGACTGATATTAAAGCAGGTGTCAAATTTCATGTTTCCATTAAATAGTTTACAGCAATAATTTTTCTATTCTGGTTTTAAGCAAAAAAAATTTACATCTGCATTCATACGTAATCAATTAGAAATCCCCGAATTAGTTGGGATGCTTGAAATTTTGGATGTTGACTTGTGGTCGGGACGAAATGTTTCAGTTTGGGCCTATTATGAACGAAATGTCACAAAATTTTCTGATTTTTAATAATAAACAGACAATTTATCTTTAAAAAGTTTTAAATCTGGAAATATATTTCTGTTATAAAATATTTTATAGCCCGAAGAATTATTATAAGTTGCTATAGACATATGTAATATATTATCTTATTACGTTAATACACAATGCAACTTCATTATCATAAGTGCCTCTAATATTGTTAATTTTGTTAAGTATATGCCCGAACTCTCATTTGCGCCAAATATAAATAATTAATCGCCAAACATGAATCGGGATAGTCCATCATTTTACTCTTTTTTCCGGTTTTGACCTGTTAATTATTTTCATTCCCTTTGGTTATGCAAATTATCCCAAAGCAAAATATCTGACCATTAAACCATTATAAACCATTTAATGTACAATAAAAAAATAATATGCAATAAATGTTGACAATATTACTATAATAAAAGTAGAAAATATTATGCATAAAGAGAGGTGTTTCGTAGAATTAGTGGCGAGAAGACACCATGGCGTCATATGTTGGGTACTCACTTGTTTGAAAAGAATCCTTATATCTACATGAAAAATATTTTAGTGGGATAGCGTTTTTCGAACGTGGCTCCAGGAGTTTCAGCAACTGCCTGTATATCTTTAAGCGGCGAGATTTTGTTTCCGACTAAGATTAGGGGGCTAGAAAATGATAACATTTGACGTTGATAAGCTGGTGGAAGAACATAGCAGATAGATCAACAGTGGAACCAAATTCAAGAAGTGGTCTGTCTGTACTTTCAGCAATATGTAGATGTGACAGCTCAAAAAACACAATGTTTTAAATATATCAAATCTGGAATGAGATTCTATGACTAAAAGTATACTTATGTGTTAAATCTTTATTTCAATGGGTTGGGAAAAATGCATCTGAAACACAAATTCGTTTTTGGGGTAATATTAACCCTGTGTCAGATATTAAGGTATCCGACTACGTTCGAAGGAAATTTTTTTTTAATTGATTTTTTTAAAATATTTAAAAATATGGTTTTTAAGTGTATTGTCAATTATAATACGCACAACGAAATTATATCAAAATGTATTCATATTTTGGGAAATAGAAAAGTTTGTAGTACATTTTAATGAAATGTTATCAAAACAGTTAACACTCTACACAAAATTGTATTGCAGCAACAATATTTTTCTTTGTGCACAAGTAATAAAATATAATGATGAATGAAATGGACCAAACTCGAACAAAAATGTTGAGATGCAAAGACGTTATAAGTACTAATATACGTATATATGCATTTTTTCCAAAAAGTTATAACTTAATTTCAGTAAAAATACCTGTAAATGAAAAAGTATTTCAGCAACAATAAAACTTTTGGTTTATTTCATTGCCCATATTATTTAAAACGCAAGCTGAATTTTTTATACAAATACCTCTATTAGTTTTTAAGATATCATGTTAACGGTGGTGAATTTTTATGAAAATTAAAGTTTTGGAAAAAGTAAAAAAGAATAGATAAACTTCAGCTGAAAAATATGTGACCCTACATGAGATGGCAGGCTTTGCTTTTCTTAGAAAAGATAAATACTTTTGGAATGACGGAAGTCTGATCTACAAGAAATAACAACTAAAAAAAATTCGCCAATGTGGTCGATAACCTGTGTTTTTAACGTAGTCGGATACCTTAATCGCCAAAACTGTCACCAAAGATCTCTCGGTGGATTCATTAATAGAGCCAGATTCATTTCAAAGATGAATATTTCGTGAGTGTATATGTTAATGCTATGCAAGGCAATCCCTGAAATAACACCTTTATTAGCTAGTATACGAGAACGTTTTGTGGAAACCACTCCTATTGGTTGGAGTTTGATTGTTTATTAGCCTATCCGCAACAACAAGGAAACAATGGGTACCATAAGTGATAATTCAAACTGTTTTCAACTGAATGAATGAAATTTCATATCTGGTCGTTACACCAAATATAAGCACATCTACTAAAATCTAAACGAGGTGTATTCAGAAAGTGTGCATCTATCCGAATTTAAGCTAATACTATAACTATAAAACAAAGATAGCTAATTGGATAAAATTTTATACACACATTTATAATCTAAAGTTTAGATAAGTGTCAAATTTGAAACCGAATTTGTTCAGAAGTTGACCACCTTTACTTTCACACGTAATTAAATGGAAATAACGCAATGACTTGATTATAATAAATTTTGTATCTTACAGGGTGATCAGCGAATAAGCCCTGATTTTACAATTAAATATCTCTACAACAAAGATCGATAGAATTATGTGGTAAAGTGTACGTTTATTAGCAAAACTGTAAAAATGCCGTACAAAAGTTTAGAAAATTTAGTTACGAAAACCTTTAACAGATGGCACTCTAATCAGTGTGACGTCAAAAATGAAAAATGACTCCCGATCTGACTCCTTGTGACTTCTTTCTGTGAGGAGCATTGAAAGACACCGTCTATAGAAACAATCCCGCCACTCTAAATGAGCTTGAATCGTTGATTGGTGTTGCATGTTCCATTTCCGTTGAGACATTGCAAGACGTGATGTCAAATTTCATAGTTCGATTACGTCACCTCATTGTTTCGAAAGGTGAACCTTTTGAAAAAAATTGTATTTTGATTGTAAAGACCACATCACTTTATGGCTTTTTTAATAATCCTTTCAGAGAAAGAGTTATCAGCGTAGAGCGCCGTCTGTTAACGATTCTTGCAACTAAATTTTCTAACTTTTGTACCGCATTTTTACAGTTTTGCTAGTAAACGTACAGTTTACCACATAATTCTATCGATCTTATTTGTAAAGATATTCAATTTTGAAATTAGGGCTTATTCGCTGATCACCCTGTATTTTAAGATTGAATTGTATTGAACGTAGATTTTAATCGGTTGGAAGGATAAAACATCCAAAATAAACCCATTTTCTGGTTATAAATGTATCAACTACATTACAGCCATTAATCGCCAATTATCGGGTTCTATTAGATTCTTTCATAATTATTGTTCAACAATGACAAGTGATAAATAATACACAAGTACATTTATTAAAGAGTATGTGAAAATATATTAAGGAAATCTTCCATCTAGTTAAATCAGGTATCAGAAATTCATAACAAATATGCAAATATGAAACTATTTATCGTATTAAAAACATCTTTAGCTTATTTATAATAAACCCACGCAAATCAAAATCAAATCAGATCTTTAAACTACAATACGCGCGTGTATTAATCTTAACTAATATCTTTAAATGGAGCTGACCTCTGGAAGTATTATTCTTTCTTGTTTTTTCCTAATAGTGACATCGGCACCTTCACAAGGAATATGAAAAAAAATTATGTTTGAATGCTGATTCATTCAAAAACGTAAGTTAGAGATGGTTGTCAATTCTTATTTCTTGCCTTAAACAAAAATAGGTAGTGAAAACAATTCAGAGAAAAAAATATTTCAGTTTTCCGTAAATAATATCAAATATAATTATTCAAGATAATTAGGATTGATAATTTCAATCTCAGTCAAACCGAGCACTGTTTATCAATTGCAAGTTTTTTTTATCAAGTTTTTTTATCAAGTTTTTGCAATCAATTTATCACTGTTTATCAATTTGTTTTTAAAATTAGCTTGTTTTTCGCCAGAACTTTCTTGTAATTTTCTTTCATTTCCATGTCAAATGATGGTGACAATATTTTTAAAAAAACTAAAGAAAAGCTGTAAGTAAAATTTATTGAATCATCAAACAATAATGATTAATAAAGAAATGAATGATTTTTAATTTCTCGTACATGAAATATAAAATGTTACAATTATTTTTTACTATAAAGTATTGTAATTATTTGTTATCATAAAGTATTGTAATTATTTGTTACCATAAAGTATTGCAATTATTTTTTACTATAAAGTATTGTAATTATTTTTTACTTTTATGAAGTACGGAGAAAGTAGTGCAATTAATTTTACTTCGTCGAGAAAATATTGCAATTGTTTTTACTTTCTACATACAATTAATTTTACTTTCTTGTGTATGAAGTATCGAGAAGTATTTCAATTATTTTTACTTTCTCGCATATGAAATATATAGGGAAAGTATAGCAATTAATTTTACTTTCTCATATATGAAATAAAAAGAAAGCATTACAATTAATTCTGCTTACTCATATATGAAATAAAAAGAAAGCATTACAATTAATTTTACTTTCTCATATATGAAATAAAAAGAAAGCATTACAATTAATTTTACTTTCTTGTGCATGTAGAATAGAGAAAGGACTCAATTAATTTTACTTTCTCGCATATGAAGTATCGAGAAGTATTTCAATTATTTTTACTTTCTCTCATATGAAATGTATAGGGAAAGTATAGCAATTAATTTTACTTTCTTGTGCATGTAATATACAGAAAGCACTACAATTAATTTTATTTTTTCAT
>JAPMOQ010021783.1:297455-334265 GCA_026543055.1 Argiope trifasciata | reverse complement strand
CTCATATATGAAATAAAAAGAAAGCATTACAATTAATTTTACTTTCTTGTGCATGTAGTATAGAGAAAGGACTCAATTAATTTTACTTTCTTGTATATGAAGTATCGAGAAGTATTTCAATTAATTTTACTTTCTCATATATGAAATAAAAAGAAAACATTGCAATTAATTTTACTTTTTTGATCATGTAATAAAGAGAAAGTACTGCAATTAATTTTACTTTCTTGTATACTAAATGTATAAAAAGTATGTAATCATTAAAAAATTCGAAATCGAGATTTTGATTTATCTCAAAATTTTAAATCACTTCAAGTTATTAAAAAAAACATGAATTTTTCAAAGAATTCTGAGAAATATAGCTCAAAACAACTTAGAGTCGAAATTTAAAATGTAAAATAAGATATTAAGGTCATATTTGTAGATTTCTATCAAATTTTGAACAAATTCCATTTCTAGTGAGGAAGTCTAGCTGACTGGATCACGGAATGCAAATGAATTCGATTACTAGGAATTATGAACATCCGAACATTTAATATTTTGTAAGCAGAATCAACATCTAAAATGTAGGTTTTTATCGAATTTTGTATACAATTTATTCGTGTTGATTGTCTATGTCTTTTCACAAGTATGTAAAAGAAATGATTTATAAACTGGAAGAAAGGCTTATAAAATACATATTTGGATTACAAATTCAATAAAAATGTTAGATTCACACCGATACTCTATATTTCATGTACATATTATTCACCAATGCCATACAAGACAATTGCGACCTTATCAATGATGCAAAATTTAATATAATACGAAGGGGGAATTCCTTTATTATAAAGTATACGATAAAATTTTGTTGTGACCATCCAATTTATTTTTATTTTTATCAACAATATATAAAAAAATAAAGGGAGCGAAGCTTTCAAAAAGTCCGAAATACGAATTAAATAATATATGGAAGCCTATTTTCATTGTATAATGTTTTAAAGTTAGCAACAAAAAAGCACGAAGTATATCTATGCTACGTATTTGTTTCAACGCCTATATATATTTAACCCTTTCGCCTCTACTGGCACATATACGTGCCAGCAAGAAATACGCTCATTTCCCGGCCGACACACCGGCGTGACAGAGCCTTTTCTCGTTCACCCCCGGTCGTCACACATTTGTGCCAGTGTCCTAGAACGTTTTAAAAAACATAATTTTCGGCACAAGATGGCATTGTATGTCCATATGATTTCAGATACATGTAGATCTGACCTTCTACTCGAAATGAGAGAAGCATGACTCACATACAAGTGGTTTTCGATTATATAAACATAGGGGGAAATAAATGCTTCCGAATGGAATGCTTTATGACGGCTCTTTAAATTCGCACGTGGTATTTGTTTATAGTAAATAGGGAGTTTTATTTTCGCTAGAGCATTGGTTATTTCGGTTTGCAGTCCAGTTTTTAGTGGGTAATTAGATTTTGTAGACGTGAATTCTTTCTTTCTGTTGTTCTGTCGAAAAGTCGAAATATTTATCTGGGCCTGAAATAGTAGAAATATATATTTAAACAAGAAATGACTTAAGTAAATAAAATATGTATAAATGTATAAAAAAAGCATATGCCGTTCAAATTCTATACAGAGCATTATTAAACAATGCGTTGATACTTCGGTAAATTCATGGATTAAGGCTTAACAGCAAAAAATCCTCCGGCCCTGGACAGACATTCGCAAAAGAAACTGCCGGCCTCAGTGATAAGCGCGCGTTAGCGATTCCCGTCGCGAAAAGTTTAAGGTATCCGACTACGTTAAAAATACTGGTTATACGGAAATATACGTCGCTGTAGCCTGGTTGGTAGAGCGTCAGTCTCGTAACCGAAAGGTCGCGGGTTCTGTCCTCGTCTTGGCCAAAGACCACCGTGTTGGCTAATGTCAGTTAGGGCACGTTAAATATGTCGAGACCGCAAAATCCTCCAAGTTCCCATTACAAAACGATATCTATGGGGGTACTGAATCAGGGATGAGTTAGTTTCTGATTTGGATCTAAATTCCGATTGCTGATGGATGAATGAGTGTATGAATGAATTCGACCACCCCCTAAAAAGGGTTGTGTCGTGTGTGTGAGCTAGAAGTCGGATTTCTGCCCTGTGGGTGCTCAGGGGTCTTTACCCTCAGAAGCTACTGCACCCCCTTTCCGTGAAAAACTCGGACACGACAAAAACAACAACAGACCACGTTGGAAAATTTTTATTATTATTTTTTGTAGTTCAGACTTTCCTCTTTCCAAAACAGTTTATCTTTTATAGGAAAAGAAAGGCCTGATCTATCATCCAGAGAAATTTTTTAAATCATATTTTTCATTATAAAAATTTGTTTTTAACTTAGATTTTCTCAGAATTTTAATTTTCATAAAAATTCTGCACCGTTAACGTGATATCTCAAAAACTAATAGAAATATTTACGTAAAATTTTCAGCGCATGTTTTAAACTATATGGGTAATGAAATGAACCAAAATTTTTATTATTGGTGAAGTATTTTTTCATGAGGTGTTTTTAGAAAAATTAAGCTGTGAACATATGGAAAAAATGCCTATATACGAATGTTTTTCCCCATAGCTTCTTTGCATCTCTATATTTTTCTTAGATTTTGCTTCATTTCGTTAATACTTACATTCTATAACTTGTGTGCAGAGGAAAATAAGATTGCTGCATTACAATTTTGTGGAGAGTGTCAACCGTTTTTGTCTAAATTTCGTTAAAATTTACTACCAATTTTCCTATTTCTTAAAATATATGATATTTTCAAATATTTTTATGTAATTATGTTTATTTTATATTATAATTGACAATACAACGAAAAAACATAGTTTTAAATAATTTCTAAAAATTCCATTAATTTAAACATTTTCTTTCGAAGGTAGTTGGATACCTTAAAAGCTAATTTTTGAGAATCATTGTATAAATGAATTGCTCATTTCTTTTCCCTAATTCTGTTGATTTTGGAGCTCAGACATAGATTCTTCAGCAGATTTTTTTATAACTAATTTATGTTTCCATTCAGAAATTTTCAAAGAAAATTACCATTTTTTTTAAAGTTATTGAGCAATATTGAAAAAAGAAAGACGCAATTGTTCTTTAGAAATACAATATCACTCATTATTTCTTTTCGTATGAAGGAATTTTTTTTTTTTGCCTCTTTTTCATTCTTTACATGCATTACAATTTTGTTTAGAGTGTTAGCCGTTTTGCTTAAATTTCACTAAAGTTTAATACAAATTTTCCTGTTTCTCAACATATATTTTCAAATAATTTTGTTATATTTGTAGTATTTAGTATTATAATTGACAATACATCTAAAAACTATAATTTTAAATAGTGTTTAATATATAATAATAATGTTTAATATATGAAAATATATGATATTTTCAAATATTTTTTGAACACATAGTGTTTATAATTGACGATACATAAAAAAACCAAAAATAGTTTTTAAAAAATCCAATTTTTTAAAACATTTCCTTCGAACATAATCGGTTACCTTAATAAGACGGTTAAAGTTTTGTAAGAACAAAAATTTGACTTACTCTTGGCTTGCAGCTGCCAAATTTGGCGCATATATATCTTCGAAGATGAAAATAAGCATCTCGGAATGATTTTCTTAAATTTTATTAATTAAAAATGAAAGTGTTTATTAAACAAATTTTGGCTTTCTCCTAATTAATTTACCAAAATACTGCATACAAAACTGTTTCTTTATAGTTTCAAAAGAAGTCCTTTAAAAAAAACTGTCTTTTTAAGTTATGCAAATGTTTCCTGAATTTTAGTGATTTTTTTAAAAAAATAGTTTTTTTCTACTTTCCAACAATATATTATGTTGTTGGCATGAGATTCAAAGCTTTGTCATAATTACATCAAATATTTGAGGCGGGATATTTTTCCATTATTGCAAACTAAGGAAGAATGTTTCTATTTAAAATTTACATTGTTTACAAGACGAATATAAAGAAGACCGGGTAACTTTTCTGTTTTACGAAAAAATCGCCAAAAGGTCGTTAAATAATTGTTTGTCCAAATGAAGTGAAAAATCGCCAAAAAAATGCAATATTACATCAAATTTAACGTTCAAATTCACGTTATTCTCTTGATGACTTTGTTCGCGTTTTGTTCAAATTGGCGACATTTTTTTGCCATTCACTTCGCTTGGCGACTTGATTCGTAATTGGCTCACATTGGCGACCACATGCGCCCGTATAAAAGTGCTGAATTAGATGATTAGATGATTAGATTAGATGAAATTAGATGAACTGGGCAATTGCATTCTTAATATCTCTTGATGTGATGGGGACTGATCACTTGAAAAGCTCGTCTTTACATGAACATAACGTAGATAAGGTAGTTAAAATAACACGACTTTAATGTCTGAAAATTTGGAAGAATCGTTGAAAGGAAATTCTTTCTAAGGGATTAAAACTGAAATTGAAAATAGCCAGCATTCCCGACGAACCAACTGGTCATCAAAAGCGGCTAATAGATAATATATTTTTTTTAAAAAAACAAGAAATTAAAACAAATCAAAAATTCCTCAGAAGATTTTTATCTCTATTTATTTTTCATATTACTGCACAATATTGAGTTCAGATATTGCAGGGCTTGCTGCAAAAAGGGAGTAAGTAGTTACAATTATTCAAGCTTGCAGAAAACCGCCAGTAGCACCAGGAGCTACCATTATATTGCAGCAAACTAACCAGAAAAGGAGTTCCGTCGCTTGAATTAAAAAGAGAACTAACGATTGGAACTATATCTTTCTGGCATTAAACCAACAAGTTTTTATTTTACCACTTGATAGTACATGTAACTCAAACTTCCCTGATTGGAGCTACATCCTTTTTGCAGAAAATACTTCTATTATCTTAATAATGTTCTGACTTTTTTCTGATCATGTATAATTGTTTGAGTCATTCCAATCCGTGGAGTTGTAGCTTTGCATACATTTTGCACATTTGCATCTTTCAACTTTATAACCATTTCCGGTGTTTCAACCTGAACCAAAACTCCCTTTCCCATTGCTGACTACAGACCCATAATTTTAATTTTTATCTCCTTTGGGCTGATATTCGCTTCCAATGCTTTTCTCAGTTTAATCGACGAGTCTATTGTCTCTGTAGTTGGTCTAACCACCAATATCGGCAGGTTTGCTTTGGATGTTATCAACAGTGTTGCTTCATCAACTTTTTTCGTTCGGGTTTTGTTGTAATTAATCATTTTTCGTTGTAATTGATTCCTTTCTTCTCCCATAAGCAGCTTCTTGGAGGCTTGGACCCTTCTCATAAAGGTTAGGCCTGGTTTTAACGGAGTTATATTATTTTCCATTACGATATCGTTGTTTCGCTTTTTAACTACATTTGCGAAGGTTGGTACATGATTACCATCTGTTGAATTCCTTTTGTTTCCTGAAGAATTTGATAAAACATTCAGAATTATCTCTCTCAGTTCTTAAGAAGCGTTACCCTCAATCTTATATTTTTGGAGAATATTTTTAAATGTTTCCAATATACCCAATGGTCCAAAAGGTTGCTCTTTTTCCTCTGGTGTAATTTCATTTTTACTTGCATCCGCATTTTTTTGCTTGTTTAGCATTTAAAACCCCATTATTCCTTTAATTATCTTTGCCTTCACAAGGAATGCCTGATCCTTTATCTTTACAGGGAATTTCCCCTGTTTTGGTTTTTAAATAGTTCTTTTTCCGTTTTATGGCCATTTTTATTTAGTTATCCGTCTGCATTGACGGATCTATCATTACATTTGAATAAGAGTCCGATGATTTTTTTAAATCATTATATGTTAGTTCTTTAAATCTTTTGATTTTTGACGTTTCCTCACCTTTTGGGGAGTAAAATAAAGCTTTTCGGGAGTAAAATGAAGTCTTATCATCAGTTATCACTTCACTATTATCAGCATAATTTTTCCTGCCCATCCTATTGTCTGATTCCGTTTTTTTTTTATCTATCTAAAAAAAAAAAAAATTTTCATCTAATTAGATGCACTAAGCAGAAAGACTTTCAAACAACCTTGTTGGAAACAAATATTAAATACCTTTATGGTAACTTGCCATAAAGTGAAATTTAAAATAAGAGCCTGCACAATAAAAAACTTTGAATTCAGATGGATGGATGTTTGGAGTTTTATGGCGCAAGGGCCAAAGCTGGCCATTCTGCGCCAAAAAAGTGGTGTGTGTTTGTTGTCAAATGGTCTATAAATAAAATATTTCTTACAAGGTCAAAATACAAACAACGTTTTGTTTTTTATAAAAACAAAGTATAATAAGTTTAAAGGACAAAGATCTTAAAATTAGAACTCTAATTACAGAAAATATTCCTAGAAAATTTTTTAAACCCTATGGTATTCATATAAAATTGATGGCTCTTAAAAATTCAAAGATATTCTTGTGAGGGTTTTCTCCCACCAATTCACGCATCTCCAATGTTAAAGAATACAATGAGTATTAAATTTAGGTAAAATGAATTAAAATGTGTAAAATTGTAAGATTGACACTGCAATCTGAGCACATCGGTGCACACTGAATTCGATAGAACAATATAAGAGTTCTGCAAAAAATTCGTGCCCACAAGTCCTAATGACAGTTCAACTGTGAACACTAGTACTTTAATCACAATGCAGAAAGTAAATAAACCACAAAAATGTCCGCTCGATAGGTAAGCGTCGCCGCAAACAAAGTACTTCAAAAATGCACTTCACAACAAAATTCTGAAACAGTTTATAAAAATGTCAACATACTTCATTTTTCAGGATGTCTTCAATGCAAATTTAACAAAGTTATACAAAAATATCCATTATTTACCTTGAAATTTGCTTAATTTCATCAGAACATTAAGACACTACCTCCATCGCAACGGGTTCGATTCCTCTTTCTCAAGAGCTACGATTATATTGCAACAAACTAAGGAGACAAACAGCTCCATCGTTTGAGTTAACGCGAGAACTAACGATTGGTGCTATATCTTTCTGGCACCAAACGTACAAATTTTTATTTTACCACCTGATAGTACATGTAACTCCAAATTCCCCTAATTGGAGCTGTATCCTTTTTTGCAGTAAACACTTCTATTGTATTAATAATGTGCTGATTTTTTTCTGAAGGCAGATGAATCAAAAATTTAAAGCAGGCACAATATTTCTGGTATCAGACTGATATAAAATGTCATTTATCTAGCTTTTTATTATTTTGATTAATTTGATCCAATTTTCTATAAGGGTTAAACGCTTTCATAAAAACATGATGAGTTCAAAATTTGATGCAGATCCATAATTTTGATGATAAACAATTTGTCAAATTTCATCTACCTATCTAGATCATAGATTCCCAACGTGAGCGATAATGCCCCCTTGTGGGCGTTTGAAGCTTTCAGGGGGGCGGTAAAAGACTCAGAGAAAATTAGGGGGCGTTGATATGGCATGAAGGGGCGTTAGAGGAGTAACCAAATATAGTGTACAATCAAGGAGCGATTCCTGGACATTTTAAGCATAGGTGGGTGTTGGATCCAGACTGGGTGTTGAATCATTTTTCCAATGTCAACAGAGCAGGATCACCTCAGTTAGAATAAGAACTAATAGAACTGATGACAAATGAGGATCTAAAAATTAAATTCAAGAATGTCTACTAAGAATTTTGGCTGCAGAGGTCTATTTCGCAACTGCATTCAGCATTATGGTCATTGTTCAACGACTTCTGATAGCATTCCCATCTTCATATTTTGCAGAAAATGGATTTAGTGCTGAGACAACATTGGAAAGAAAAAGAGAAATTGGATCCATATTACTGAACTCGGTCACTTACGATTGTTTTTAAGTGAAATTGAGCTTGATATTAACAAATTCCTTAAAATGCATCAAATCCAGCCTTATCATTAGTTAAGTTAGAAACTTGATATCTTTAAATTTTAATAAAAATATTTTTTAATATAATTAAGTATGCATTTTGATGGGTCTCTGAAGCTGTCTATTTATTTATTTAGAAAGCATTAGTTTATTATGAATTAATTCATATCATCAAAATCCCTGACTGTCCTTATGAGAGGTAAGCCAAGATTTTTATTCCTCTTTTTTTTAAATAAAGAAGAAATTCAGAAGCGTTCCAATTCCAACAATCTTCTATCTGTTAGAATTTTTTTTAATTCTTGTTTTCACCATGCATTATGTATGCTCTTATTTATCTGGAGTGGGAGGGGGGCGATATTGAAATATTCATTAGAAAAGGGGGCGGCAGTTCAAAAAAGGTTGGGAATCTCTGATCTAGATAGATGAAAGTTCTAGATCATTCAAGCTTTGGGTTACCGCGCTCATGTACATTTGTTTGACTATCAGTTAGATTTCTATTTTATAAATATCAAAATTTAATACAGATCATCAACTTAGGTGTAAAGACCACTTACCGAATTTCTTTCGTAAAGCTTATTCCTTTTTTCAGTTATTGTACTCTTTGGCAGAATTTTTTATTTTAGGACTCTGAAAATTTTAAAATATGGAAATTCTTCTAAATTTCAAAATCGAATTGCTTTACTGTTACAGTAGATTCCTTTTATACTTTGAATTTTAAAATAACACTTCGTATAATGTACTTTATATAAGAGAAAGTAAAAATACTTTATTAACCATATATTTAAAATATTATGGTCAGTCACGTTAGCTCCGAACTAAACCTGAATAACTTTAAGTATAAATGATTTACCAATTACAGATTCAGAGCACTTACCAAATTTCTTTCGTAAAGCTTATTTCATTTTTCAGTTATCATACTTTTTACAGATATTTTTGTTTTCGGACTCTAAAAATTTTAAAATATGGAAATTCTTCTAAATTTCAAAATCGAACTGTTTTACTTTTACAGTATATTCCTTTTATACTTTGAATTTTAAAATAACACTTCGTATAATGTACTTTATATAAGAGAAAGTAAAAATACTATATTACCATATATTTCAAGTATTATGGTCAGTCACGTTAGCTCCGAACTAAATCTGAATAACTTGAAGTATAAATGATACTTGCATTATCGACATGTGTACAAACACCAGTTATTATAATCCGATACATTTCAATGCCGAACCTTTGCACAGTGGTTTCGCATGCGTTTTAGCCGTTAATCATTAATCTCAAATGCTTGACGGCGAATCTTTCCTATTATTTTGGAATTTTTCCGGTCTAGATTCTATCGGGCAGTCAAACCTAAACAATGCCAAAAAAGTCGAGGAAATTGTCCCACATATTACGACTCTCTAGAAGGAAAAGGTCCCCATTTGTAACAGAAAAACAACTTGTTGATGACCACCGGCTCGCATCCGTCAGGTTCGAGATTTCGTATTAATTGTGTCCGAACTTTACTGTAGATAAGGGAAGCGATAACGCTGCAAACCTTGAGAAATGTTTTTTTTTTATCTTTCTCTGGAATCCAGTGACGTCAGGATGGTTCAGGTCAATATATATTTCGGATTGTATGAAGGGACCATCACATCAGCTGGAAACATCTCCTCAAAGGTAAGCTTCAATTTACTTCATTTTGCAGTTTAAACTGTGTTTAAGAAACGTAAATTAAGCACTAGTGACCAACTAGCATTCTGTGATTGATTTTTTTATTGTAATTGAATCGTATATGCATAATTCGACAAAATGTATTTATGTATAATATGACATCCTTTAAAGTTGTGTTAAAGCCTTGCACATGTTTTATTTATTATCTAGGTAAGTAGATAGGGTAAGGTTTATTGGCCCAGAGCCATTTCTGGTCATACTGCGCCACTCATATGGTTTATATTAAGACTACATTAATATGAACCTAGCTAATGAATTATAAATTAATACGAATTGAGGAAGTTGCAAGAAATACAAGAGGCGTGAAAATCAGACAATAAAATTTTTAAATTTCTCAATCGCAGAAAAAAAAATTTTGGAACAATGAAAATTGTGAGTTAATGATACAATTCCAAAATGAAGCTCTAAAAGAGATTTAAAAGGTTGAAAAGCAGCTAGATGAAAGTAAAAAGATGAATCGCTTTTAAAAATGTAAAAATATAAGGGTGGTATTTCACACCCACTAAGTCAGTTAGACTTACGGATGATTTATTGAAAATGTTGACACGATAGAAATGGTACATAGGACATTCAATTAAAATGTGCTCAATACTTAGATCAAAGTGACATGTCTGGTACATATTTATTATCTAAATGAACCTTTTGTAGAGTCGTGGTTCCATTTCAGTATAGTATCTTCAAAGCTTTTTAAGCCTCGGTAATCTGTTTAGAATTATACATTGTATTTTTGCATCTGTGTCACTTCATTTTTGGTTCTTTGGGGAAATTGTGCAGATAATGAACATTTTTTTCTTTACTTCCCATAATAGAAGAAAATAACGTGGTTAAATATTTAATCAAACAACTAAATGATTTTAATTTCTTTGCAACAATGAATTTTATCAAAATTAGGCAAAAAAAATTAATTATCAGAATTCATAAAATTACATGACACCTAAATTGATATAAAGAAAAAAAGATTTTTTTTTAATTTTAAAATAATGTAAAATTTATTTTAGTTCAATAATATTTTTTGACAGTTTTAGTCAAACATAGTCTAAAACGCCAAAATAAAACTTAATTTTTAATAAATTAATTTTTTGAAAAAAATCTTTCTTGAATGCCCATTTTCAAACTCCTAAGTTTTTTACTGGCAAATTTAATACCGCTTGAATATTTTGTCCTGCAATTATCCAATATAGAACATTTATTATTATTATTAATTGAGATAATTTAGCCGTCAGATGATAGGATAGAAAATTTTTCACTGTTTAGCAATTTTATAAACTTAAACATCAATAATTTTCCAACTCCATTCAATTTTAATAGTTTTTAATATTATTCTAATTAAGATTTAAAAAACATTTTACCTTCTTTAATTATTAATATATTTTATTTTAGTTGGTAAATGCTTAAAAACATTAATTTAAAATAAATAGATAATATTTTTTTATAATTTTTTTTAAATTGCTTATAATGTAAATGCTCTTTTAGTATACAAATCCCGCCATTCCAAATTTAACTTTTTCATTTTTTTTAAAGAATTAGGCATGATATTTTAGAAAAAAAAATTTAAGAATTAGGCATTTTTTTAAGAGCCTGTCTCCTATTTTAACGAATCTTGAAATTTCAATTAAAGAATCAAATTACCCAATTAATATTGTAAACTATAAGGTTGTAAATTTTTTAAACTGCAAATTTAGCATTAAATTTTAAAATTTACATTTTAACATATTTTTACACTTTTATTTATTTATTAGAGTAAGTAATTTACCGTTGTATAAAAGAGATTAATTATTTACATATAGGAAGTTTGTTTTTTTCAAAAATGGCAGTAAATTCAAACCATTAATAAGTTTCTTCAGTTCCAGGTCAGTTTACTTATTGAAAATCAATCTCAAATATTTCATTTACAAATTCCTTTTATTTCCGTTGTATCTATTTCTTGAAATATTTCAATTTTTAAATGTAAAAATATTAATTTATGAATTAATACAAAATTATTAAGAAAATAAGCACAGCAAAAGTATGAAAAAAATTACTCATATTTCGTCAAGCATATTTTAAGAATTTGGTTTAGTTAAATTTGTTAATTGGTTGGTTTAAAGGGTTTAGTAAAAAAATTTCAAATTTTATTTTTAATGCATTTGCTATGAAATTTTGAATCACTAATTCAACTCTTTCATGTTTTTTTTAATTTTATTTTTATCTTAATATAAAATTGAAACGAATTTCATTTCGAAAATCTAAATCTTCAAGCTTTTATAATCCTTAAAAAATAAACATATCAAATATTTTATTTTTACAGAATATTTTTAAAAAGCCAATCACTAAGGAACAAGATTTTTTCTACGGTTCAAATATTTCATCTTCCTTGCATTTTAATTAAACCACTAATATAAGAAATTGTTAGCAGAAAAATATTTAAAAATAAATTTAAATCTTTAATCCTAAGCATCCCAATTAGATTTAATTTCATTTCTCTTCTAAAAATATTTGCCATCATAAAAGCTTCTGTATATCCTTTCAAAAATAATTAAATTGGAATGAAAAAGTGACTAGCTTTCATTTCTTAATTGCAGTTTTTAAACAAAAAAAAAACAATGTTTCTTGGAAGCTGTAAAAATCGATCTCTTATTAAATTTGATAAGAACAAAAGAGTTTCTTTTTACATTCAAAAGTATGTACTTGTATTTCCAATTTTTAACTATCAAAAGATATTTTCCTAGATGTGAAATCATATTCTGTGCATGTAGAATCAAATTTAAAAAATTAACTTATTTTTTATATTTAAATAGTTGGTGTAAGAAAGATACGTTGCAGATATGAATTTTAAACTCAATGCATGGAACGAAAAAACATAAAAAACAAACAATTATATCAGGCGAAGGAATTATATCTGAGCTCAAAATTATCAAAAGGAATAGTTTTTTTATAATGAAATAGAATATGTTAAAAAAGCAATTTTTAAAAATGTTTAATAATTTAATATTTAACAACAAACTTTAGCAATTAATTTAAAATAAAACGTTTTTAATAAATTATAAACTGAAATCTTTTTTAATTAATTTATGCAACAAAAATATTAAAGATGCAGAACAACTTAATTCAAATGTATAAAATAAATTCTTTTAATTCACAATTTTTATTAATATCAGGAAATCGTTTGGCAAACATTCTTTTAAAATATTATTAATAATTTTTAAAAATAGCATCAAATGGTTCTTAGCAGTCCAGATTGATTAAAATTTGATTTTAACATTATTCATATAACTAAAAAGGTTTAAACAATAAATAGTAATATAATTATTTATTGTGTTATTGTTGTATTTATTGTATTAGTTTTGCTATTTTTCAAACAAATTATCTTTAATTTTCATTTCATATACGTTTAATAAAAATCGTTTGGAAAAGTATTTTTAAAATATTTAACAATTTGATAAATAACGACAATTCTTATTAATGCGAATATTTTTCGATAAATACAGGCAACGGAAAAGCCTAAAAGATAAATAAAATTTTTGAAACTATCTGAGCATATATTTAGTAAACTGTTTCCAATTTATATTTTTCATTTTTTAATAAATTAAAAGGTGTGGAAAAAGAAAGGTCTTTTTAAAAAAAATCATATTAGAAATTCAAATCTGTAAATTTATCACCAATCCATACAACAGAAACATCATTTTTAGAGTTCTATTTACCTCATAAAATAAAACGTCAATGCCAGCTAAAGCATTGAAAATCTCCTTAATTCAAGAGGTCAACCTAACGTGATAACCTTTCTTGTTTTTATTGTTTTCTCTCACTCAAAAAAAAGATAAGAAACAAAAAGAAAAAGTGAAAAAAATAAAAGCTTTAGTTTTCTTTTGCTACTCTTTATTCGAAGATGTGACAATGTGATGTTATTTTAGTCAGGCTTTTCTGAGTTAGCCATAACAAATGTACGAAATGCATTACACAGTTTACGTAATGAATGTTAATCTTAAAGTATTATGTTAAAACAAAAAAAAAACATAAAATTCTGTTTTTGCCGACTCAAAAATTTTGCAATCATGATTTTAACTTTGGCATAAAGACCCTATTGAAATTTTGATAAAGCAATTAAATTGGTTTGAATTTTATTACAGCAACATAAAGTATTATTATAATTTATATTTATAATTTTTTTATGAAATATTTGTTCTTATTAATGAAAAAATTGTACAGTAATGAAGTTACTTTTACTCAAATGTTAATTATTTTTAATTTTAAGATGGTGTAAAAATATTTTTTACATCTTAAAAAAAAACTGAAATTATTAAAGAATTATTAATTATTTTTAATTAATAATTTTTATTTATTATTTTATTAGTTATTATTAATTATTTTTATTTTTTAATTGATTCATCAAACATTTAATTAAAATCTTTTTTATGAGCATTTACCATTTAAGAAACAAATCAAAGCCAAATTTGTAGTTATAGTTAAGTTTAGTTATATTAATATCCCGTTATAAAGAAACACCAGGGCTATTTTGGAAAAAAACTTCGGCAAATTATAAAAATGTACTCAAATTCAATATTATTATTTTGAAAATTTTTGAGTGTGCGAATTCCATGCTATAATCTTTGGCAATTGAAATTGGCAAATTGGCGAATAATTTTTTCTTGGCGTTTTTTGGTCTCCTTTGAAACATACAAGTAACAAAAAAAAACTTATTACACAAAGAAATTAATGTCAAATCTTTATATTATATGTACACTTCCTTATCATAATATTATGAAATTCACTTACGTGTAATGTTTATAATTAATTTAACTTTTTACAAATGTAAAGCATTTTTCATCAAAACTATTAGGAGAATTTTATTAGAATAATTAAATTTTGAAAAACAATTCATTGTAATAAATTTATGCTTATTTGATATTTGCCTGAAGTGTAACACACATTTACGAAACCATCGAGCCTCTTCCAAGAAGAAGCAAGACTAGTCACAATACAGTGTCTTTCTGGGGCGGTATCTTAATAAAACAGTAACAGCTACTAAACATTAGTGATTACTTTTGTCCAGCGGATATGTTACGCGGTTGCAGATCGTAAGATCGCGAGTTCGATCTTTTGCAGAATTCAATCTCCACATTGGCGTGACTCCACAAATACCATGCGCCACATTGGTAACCTCGGGCAATGAACAATCTCCCGCCATAACGTTTGGCGCTATCGAAACACGTTCTTCGCTTGGCCCTAAAAAAAGGTTATGACGAGCTTTTGGTATCACTCACTCACGCTCGTCATAATGTTTGGCGCTAAGAAATCGTTCGTCTCTCCACGACTCACTGATGGGGGAGTACTGTGGTGGTATCTTAATAAGCCAGTAACAGCTGCTAAACATTGGTGATCACTTTTGTCTACCGGATATGTTAGGTGGCTGCAAATCGTAAGGTCTCGAGTTCGATCTTTGGAGAAATTCAATATCCCCATTGGTTTTACTCCGCAAATACCACCCGCCACAATCCCACATGAAATCTGAAATCTGATTATGACTGTAGATACATTTATCATGCGAAATGACATCTTTTATTTAAAGGCAACTGATGATGGCCAACCAACAATTCATGACTGATAGAATTACTTCTTCTCTTGCAGAAGACATCATATCACATCATTTACTATTTACCACTATGATTTTCGGAGCCATTATCACACTGAGCTGGTTTGTGCTGTGCAGCCTTTGGTGGATGGCTGCCCTTACCATCGGCATTCCTCTCACCCTCATGCTATTCTTCAGCAAGACCTTCAGAAGTTCCTTCTTCTCGTGGTTCTTCGTGTACATCATCGGTCCCATCTTCCAGCCCCGGACCATCCCTCCCCGTAGGAAAGTCTTCCAGATCCTCAAGGACTGCGTCGCCGACCGCAACAAGGACGTGCCCCTGGAAGTTCTGGAGATCGGAGTGGGGGAAGGTCCCAACCTGGCGTTCTATCCAGAGAACTGCAATCTCACCGTTCTGGACAAGAACAAGTTCTTCGAGTCCTTCTATGCCAAAAATGCCAAGAAATTCCCCCACATCTCCTACCAGAGGACCGTCATCCAACCTGCAGAGAACATGAGCGATATTGCTGACGGTTCTCTGGACGTAGTCGTCTCTACCTATCTCCATTGTTCCTGTGATGATTCCATGGCTGTACTCAAAGAAGTCAGAAGAGTCTTGAAGCCCGTGAGTGTTTCACGTTTAAATTTATTTTTTAATACTTTAGGATTTCGGAAAGTAGATCCGATTTTGTAATTATCGTATCTAAATTTTAAGGATCCGTTTGATTTCTTTTTGGTGCAATTCTTAAATTTGCATTTGGAGAAACTTGGAAAAAACTATAATATTACAATTTCGAGATCAATTTGTTACTTATTAAGCTTTTTTATCAAGAGATATATCAAAAAATCTAGGGAAATCCATTAACATTTCTTAAAAGTCAATTACTTAATTTCTATTATTCCTAAATATTTGCCACTTTAAATATCAATGATATTGACAGTGAATCTTAAATTATTTCAATTATGAAATAACAACAAGTGCACTTCTCTTATAAAAAATGTATGATTTGAAAATATGTTTATGTTCAAAATTTTTAATGAATATTGAATTAATTATCTAAAACAAATTCGTTTTATAAATTCAGTAAGTGATAGTCCGTTGAATCCATAGACATTGTATGAACTATGGAAGTATTCAAGATTCAACAGTATATTTCAATAAAACTTAGGATTCAGTTTTTTTTTACCAAACATTGCATCACCTAAGACCATTGGATAAACTACGAAACCTAGATAAATTCAATGTTGAGTTTTCTAAGCAATAGATTTGATTATTTATTATACTCCCAACTCATTATTTAGATAACTTCAATCTCGTGCATCGAAAGATAATGGGCAATAAAACTGAGGAGGTTAAAAAATTATAAAATGATTCCATTGCCCATTCCATAAAACTCATATTCCTACAAGTCCTTCATGCCTGTAAAGTTAATAGACGGACAACAACTATCCATTATTTTATCCTCTGTTTGACTTGAGTGAATGTACCAACTTTTTTGTGTTTAAGCATATTTCAAAAATCTTAAGAATGTCCCTGATACTCAGAGAGTGGATCATATACATTTGAATTTAATACTAAAAAGTAGGAAAATTTCGTTACGCAATTCGGGATTAAATTCTTAATAAATGAGCTTCATCATTTTTAAAAAGGGGTCCATAAAATGACCAGTTTTCTGTCAATCATCTTTTAATAAATTGTAATATTAAATTGTTTGGACTTGGTTGTTCTTCAACTGTGTTCTATCTGTGAGAAGAGTGAATGTGCTCCCACTAAAAAGGGGTTATGCAAGAGAAGGTGTATATCATCTTCATATGAGCTCGAAATCAGACTTCTGCCCTCTGGGTGCTCAGGAGTCTTTACCCACAGAAGCTACTGTTCCTCCTCTCCGTGAAAACACGGACACACACATTATCATGAATATCGCCTAATAAAAAACAATTATATCATCTGATAGAAAATAATAATGATAATTTAATAATACTGCTTATGAATGAATGCGTTTTGTCATATCATTCATAAATAATAATTTGACATATTTTACTCGGTCGAAAGGAAATAACCCTTCCTTTTTATGGATCATGGACAGAAGTCCTTTGTCAATTTCCTTAGTATGCATCCTGAGCAATAATAACAATACACAAAAAGTTAGGGAAATATTTTATCGGTATAAGGACGCGCAAGATATCCAAATAAAATATATATTTCATATTAAAAACAAAAATCAAATATGTATGACAAGTTTTTATAGTCACATAAACATGAAGTTATTTGAGACAATGGACAATTAATTAAGTTCAAGATGATTAAATATAAAAATTAAGAATTTTGGGAAAGTTTCTTTTATGGATTGGTGAGCTCGTTTAATTCTTTGAGGCAAACCTTTGTGGTGGTATCTTAATAAGCCAATAACAGCCTCTGGTCATTGATGATCACTTTTGTCTAGCGGATATGTTCGCGTATCGTAAGGTCGCGAGTTCGATTCTTGGCGGAATTCAATCTTCATTTTAGCACGACAAATATAATTTCACCCGCCGCACTGTGTGGTGATATCTTAATAAGCCAGATAACATCTACGGGACACGAGCATTGCTTTTGTCCTGTGGCTATGTTACTAGGCTTCAGACCCAAAGGTCCCTGGTTCTATACCGAGAACATTTCAGTCCTACGACTGTCTTCATTTGATTTCTCATACCCTTTTGTCTCTTCTCGGCCATCTATGTCCCAAGATTTGCCACAGTGACTTCAAATAAAGCCACCCCCTTAACTTGTTATTAAATGCATGAAAAAAATTAATTATCATTTCCTTATTGAGTATTTGATTTAATTTAATCAATTTCCTCCTGAAATCCAGTAATTTTATGTCTTTCTTCTCTTTTTGCATACAGCCAACCACCCCACCACCACTGAACGTTGCAGTATCGACAGGATTTGTTGTGGTCGACTGCTGAATAAATATTGTCCAACCTTACATTGACCGATCAGTCAAACTAGCATTCCTTTCGGGGTAGTAATTAGCTGTCTTTCTCCCCATCTGAACTCTCTCAAACAGTTGGAATGAAACTACCAATCCTTAACATCATATCCTTCAGGGTTTCGAGATTACCTGGTACCATCAGTACTGGACTTAAATCATTATTGACAATCTTCAGGTCCTTCCTTAACTCTGAGATCTTCATACATTCCATTAAATAGAGGTAAATTTCTTTACAAATGCATTAATTTTCCTGCGTTCTTCCAAATCTTTGGAAATATGCAGGAAATCTCCCATGTCCAGATATTATTTGGATTATAAGTGGTTGGTATCTTCTTATTTTAATTTCCGGATTAGGAATAAAGTCGAAAGTGGCTCTTCCTTTTTCGGACAAATACCATCTGTCAAACCATAGCAGTTTTATTTCTTCTCTCAATTCCCTTTTTAAAACACCACTTGATTTGGGGACAGTAATATCAATAGCTGTCTTTCTCCCCATCTGCACTCTCTCAAACAGTTGGAATAGTAGTTTTATGTCCTGTGTCTAAAAGGGTTAATACCAAAATAAGAGCAAAGTTTCACCGTCATAAATCAATTAATTGAAGGGTTTTTTTTTATTTGACAGGGTGGAAAGTACGTCTTCTTGGAGCATGTATGCTATCCTTCGAATGAGTTCGGATTATCGATTCAACGTCTCATCAATCCCATCTGGTTCCTATTCTTCAACGGCTGCACCCTGGATCGCGACACCGCCTCCAAAATCAAGAGAGCTGGATTCTCAGAAGTCATCTGTGATAAATACATCTCTCCCTACTGGTGGATGTACTTGGTCAGACACCAAATCATTGGTGTCGCCACCAAATGATACCTCGACGCCAAATACGTTAGAATATATCATGTACAAATAACTCATATTAAAATTAATTATTTTCAATTTTTATTGATTTTTTTTGCTTTTATCCGTCGATTTTTGTAATTAATTATTTCAAACAATTGGTACTTACGTAACATCGCAATTACCGTTCTGGCGACACTGAAAAAAATTCAATATCGCCAATATTAAAATTCCCAATTCAGTGCCTTAACGCGCGTAAAATCGGGGTTGCCAATTTGGTGAATTCTTCTGTAAATTGTCATGTACAAATAAGACCCTCAACGACAAATACATGTAAAAATATATCATATACAAATAGCTCATATTAAAATTAATTATTTTCTATTTTTATCAATTTTTCTTCTCTTGTGTCATTTTGCTTCTATCCATCGATTTTTGTCATTGATTATTTCAAAAATTGGTACTTACCTAACATCGCAACCGTATTGGCGACACTGAATAAAATTTTATGTCGCCAATATTAAAATTCCCAATTCAGTGCCTTAACGAGTGTAAAATCGGAGTTACCAATTTGGTGAGTTTTTCTGAAAATTCGCGTGTTTGTGATAGTACGCAAGTACCCAAAAAATTTAATAATGCAGAAATTTAATTATGCCCTTGAAATTAGAAAGCGGAGCGTTTAAAATAAAAAAGTTAAACAAGAGCAATATATATTCAATAATTAATGCATGAATTAATTAATGCTACGATTAATAAATATAAAAAATTATTCCAGTTTTTAATGCATAAAAATCTGATTTTTTTTCTGTTATCATTTCAAATAACGTGTGAAATAACAGCAAAATATATTCAATCCCAAATTTTAATGTCATAAAAACCTGATAAACTTTGTTATCATTTCAAGAAATATGCTGGCTAAAATTAATGTGAATTCAATCCTAAATTTAATATCATAAAAACAAGCTTCTGGTACTATTTCAAATAACAATTGAAGTAACTGCAATGCATATTTAATTTAATAAATAATATATAAAAATATGGTAACTATTATCACCATTTCAAGTAGCATGTGGAAAACAATAAATCATCCATCAGTCCAACAATTAATTTTTAAAAAACTTGTAAACCAATGTCATTATTTCAAATAACATGCTATGTAACAGCAATAATTTTAACCCAATAATAGCAACCATAAAAACTTAATAACTATTATCACTATTTCAAACAGCAGATTAAGTAATAGAAACAAAATTTAATCCAATAAGTTACCTTTTAAACGCCAATAGCCTATGGCGTTGTTTCAAATAATGTACAAAGGAACAACAATAAACGTTCAATCCAATAGTTAATAACATAAAATCTCAATAACCTCGTCAGTGTTTCAAAACAGACAAAAAGTAAAAGCAATTATTGGGTTGTTCGGAAAGTCATTTCGTATTTTTTTGTCAAAATGAAAAGAAATTTTCGTTTAATGAATAAATTATTTATTAAATTATAAAATTGCCATTCTGGTCTAATACCTTTTGGTAGTAACATGATTACACGCTCATAAAAGTTTTGGTCTTTGCTGTAAAAAAAACTGATCGAGGTGGTTTTTGGCCTCCCCATTTGAAGGAAAAATTTTGCAAATCAGTTCTGGTACTGATGTACTGTTAACACATCTTCTCCACACATATTGGCTAATTTATTTCTGGCTTGAACAGCATTTTTACCTTTTATATAGCAAAAAAGAAAAAAATGACGAAAATGCTGTTTATTGCTCTCCATATTTAAAAGGGCACCATCCAAAAACTACTGCGAAGAATCAGCTGCACTTTTTCACACTCAAGCCTTGCTATATCAGCTCTTAAAACATAAAATGATTTTGCGGTTTAAGTATGAAATTGGGTGCGAAAAATGCAATTAAATCCTTTGTCAGGAAAAAACGAAATTACTTTCCGAACAACCTAAAAGTATTCTAATAATTATGCCTATATTTTGCTTTTTTTTATTTTAACGCATATGAACTATAGAGACATTATTGCAATCGTGAAAAAATTCGAACTCAAGATTTTGAAAAATGTTTCAGGACTCCCTGATTTCAAAATGTATGTCCGTATGACAAACAAAATAGTTCAAAGATAGACAAATATAACTCTAAGACTTTTTTGAGCTAGATGATTTAATATTGGTACAAAGCCTTTATACTAAATTTGCCGATTTCTATCACTTTTAGAGTAAAATCTATCATAAGAAGTCTATCTGTTCGGCTGTTCCAATATAAATTAACACAATAACTATAAGATGAAAAAAACTAAATAGATAATATTCGGTACATGGCTTTAACATCTATAGTATAGACAGTCTAATTTTGAGCCAAATTTTAGAATTAATTGACTGTCCATCGGTATACATTTTCAGGAATATGTGAAGGCAATAGTTTAAAAAGACAATATGGGTATGGGATTTTGTGATTACAAGCGTAGGGGTTTTTGTTTGTTTGCTTGTTTGTCAAATTTATATTTTAGTCAATTAGTAAAAACACTTCTAAAAGACAAATTTAATTTTCGAATATTATTAACCACATTCCTGGGATTCAAATATTACTAACCACATGTAATAGTCAAGTATCAAACGATAACTTCAACCAAAATGTTAAATTCCCTCCAAAAGTTAATATTTTGTAACAATTGTACGCAGTGCCATGCAAGACATTTTTGGGGATAAAACTTTTATTAGAGAGTGTGCTAGAAAATTTTAGGAAGATCACTCCCATTGGTCCTAGAGAATAGTTTTAGTAAAAATAATCAATATTTAATTCGGTTTTTAATATTATGAAAGCCAAATATTTTCACTTTTAGCCAAAATAAAAGAATCTAGTTTAAACTAGTTTTGCAAATCATAATATATGATCTTAAACAATCATGACGAAGGATTTTTACATCACAGATATTTAGTAATGCATATATAAAATAAATATTTTCACAGACGCAGCTGCTCAGTGGTTAAATTTTTATCAAATCTTATTCCAATTTTAATTCGTTTCACCTTTCAGCTTACGTATTCCTCTGATATTTATCTCGTATTTTGAAGAAAAATCGTAGATCAGAGGTTCTCAAATGAGCTTAAATTACTAAGTCATTTATAAGCGAAAGAGATTAATTTCCTTACAGTATGCAAATAAGATTTCTTTAACATGCACTTAGCAATGCTTGCTTTTTTATCTATATGCTATCGTTTGAAACAAAGCATTGAGAAAAACATAGGCATTTACATGATACGAATGTTTTTGCATGTAAATTATAATTATTTCTTCCAGAAAATCTAGAGCTCATCATTTTTGACGATTACAATGCCTTTTCTTTGTGAACTTTGGATGAAAACAAAAATAAAAGAGCTGATAAAAGGTGAAAATGCCATTATTGTGTAGGTGAACTTTAAAAGGAAAACACCTCCAGGATGACACCTCACATACGATCAAGATCTAATAATTAGAAGTGTAATTTTAAACGTTTTTTTTTCTCGGTATGAACGTTTTTCTGTTGTCGTCTCTCTCACACACACACCCCTCTACATTTGCACCATTAATCGTTTGGCACCTTGAAAAGTTTAAAAAAAAAACCGGTTATACATTATATGGTATATGTAACCGTAAACAAAACTAGTTACCGTTGGGCGCCAAAAACTATTCCTGCTAGGGAAAAACAAAACTCTTAAAGAAAGAAGCTAAATTTACTTAAATCTTTTTAATAAACATTAAAGGACATAACACACAAATTACAATACACTGGCAAACGATTAATACAAACAATTAGTTAAAAGTATAATAATCGGGGGGAAAACATCATGTTTACTCCATGACTCCAGAACACAGACTGAAGTTTTTGTGAAGTGGCCGCTAGGTGGCGAGCTGGAAAAGTTGTCCTGTTACAGACAGAAGCGTCTAGGGGCTGGAAAAAAATTTTGCTCCGAGGGAAAAAGAGGGGAAATTTTGAGCGGGGAAAATATTCCGATTATATGCTCATTACTCCTATCCTCAATGGTCGAAATGGTTGTGTATGTTTTTTGGGAGGTGAAAGATTGTTTTTAACGCATTTCAAATTTATTTATTAATAAATGCAATTATAGCGTGAATATAAAAAGTATCTTTCAATCATTTACGAATGTAATTATTTTATGAAATATTGCTTAATATGTTTGTAAGAATTGCAAGCTGCACAGGATACAAATATTTTGAATCCTGTACAGCTCATCATACTTTTCTGTTTGTGAACCTGTTTATATCATTTAAGAAGTTATAGGCTTAGATGTTAATTCTAGATATTTATTTTTGTTAAGAAAATAACTTTTTATGAAATACTCGCGTATGTATTTTTTTTCCAGATGATCAAGCATGTAAGTTACATTTAGATAGTCTTGCTTTATTTAAAGGAAATATATTGCCAATATATTTTTACTAAGTGTACCCATGTTGACAATAAATCTAATACGCACAGCTATTTAAATAATTTTTTAAAAAATTGCATTTCATTGGCAATTGATGTAAAGATGCTCAAAAGATTATCCTCTGTTGTGTAAATAAATTGCACATCAAACTGGGGATTAAATTGTCTTGTATTTAGCTTGATAAAAATCTTGATTTTGATTTCTTAAGATTTTAAAATTTATATTTATAAAATATTATAAAAGTTATTCCAGGTTTAAATTTTTCTGAAGCCCAATAAAAAGGCTTTTTATTACAGGATTTTTCCCATGTAAAATTTTGAAGAAAATAAATGCATTATATTCAGTGGGAATGTATATTTAAAATTATGGATCTTTTTATTCTGTAATGGCTATGACTTCATAATATGCTGAAAAGAAGAGTTCTGCCAATATTTTTATGTATTCTGAAAGAAAATATTTATATTACACTTTGTATATTTCATTATATCTGAAAATTTTTGAGATAAATCTTACTTCATTTTTGAACACATTATATTTAAGATTTTTATCATATTGGGCAATGAAAATTTTTTTTGTGTAATAAATCATGTTCTACTATTAAAATTTGATTTCATATATTTTTGTGTGTGATCGATTTAATTCAAAAACCAGCAACTTTTTTGTAATGAAATTATGTATTAAAAAAAGGTCAGTTAAATATCCCTAATATAGATTCTAGGTGAAATGAATACTGACAAATTCTTCTGATTTTCAATTCTTTTTATTATAGTATTACACTGACTGTATTATACCGGGTGGCCAGAAATAAAACACCCCTACTCTGACCTCCCTGGATATCGAACTACTCAGTGTAAAGGCTTGAAAATTTGTGGACATACTATTCAAAAAATGGGGAAACGGATTTCACGAAAAAAAAATTTAGTTCCAGAAATCACCGATAGGTGGCGCTGTACCACTGGACGTATGCTGAAAAGACACAAAAACACGTTTTAAACACATTTTATTTGAAAGTACCAAGCATACATGAAACAAGGACGTTATCGATGCAGGGAATGCTGCTCAATATGGTTCCCTTCCTGAAGATGTAAAATGTGAAGTCTGTGGACAGCTTGTTCAACTGCGGATCGTAACTGGTCATCTGAGATGCTTCTCACATGCAGACTGATACTCTCTTTCAAATCTGCTAAGGTTATCAGACGTTCTCGATAAACAAGGTTTTTTAAGTGTCCCCAAAGCCAAAAATCACACGGATTAAGATCCGGTGAACGAGATGGCCAAGTTGTCGGAAACGCGTGACTGATTATTCTGTCAGTGGTGAAATGTTGGCGAAGAAACTGTTGCACAGGGAGTCCAATGTGTGGAGGTGCTCCATCTTGCATAAAAGTAATGGTGTCAAGGCATTGGCGCTGCTGCAAATGGGGTACAACAAATGTTTCGAGCATCCTTTTGTACCTGTTGGCCGTCACGGTACATGTCTCAAGGCCATTGGAAGTAACCTCTTCGAAAAAGAACGGTCCAAGGATGAATGTGGCTGTGAATCCACACCAGACTGTAACTTTCGGTGAGTGGAGTGGAATCTCTTGGAAGGTACGGGGGTTTGTCGTGTCCCATATGCGACAGTTATGGGTGTTCACTGTTCCACTGAGGTGGAAATGGGCCTCATCGCTCCACAGAATCTGCCACGGCCACGATGCATCCACTTCAACTCTAGCAAGAAATGTCAATGCAAAGGTCAGTCGCATCTCCCTGTCTGTGGCCAGCAATTGTTGATTAGGGCGGATTTTGTACGGGAAACAATGCACCATTTTTCTGAGTACGTTCCACACTGTGCTATAGGGAACACCCAAGTGTCGTGACACTGCACGTGCACTACTGCAGCCTAAAACATTATCCATTGACTGTTCAACAATACCGGTGGCAACATCTTCAACGACATCTGAACGAACCGGTTTGCGTCCTCGACCAGGCTGAACTCCAAGATGTCCAGTTTCCTCGAATCGAGCGATCATTCTCCTGAGAGCTTGTGGAAGCAATGGTCCCTTACGCAAATCCTTAAGTCGGCGAAACTCTCGAAGTGCTGCTGGAGCATTTCCTTTATTCTCGTAAAACAACTTCACAAGCAAAGCGCGTTCTGGCAGCGTGACAGCCATCACTAATAAGAATGACATTCCCCACCTTTTAACTTCTTTTATACCCAGAACATGGCTTCTAACCATGCTTTATGCAAATTTTTCTGGTTACAGTATGAAATTGCAGTTACAACGGGAGTTCTAGCTTCTTTACTATTTTTATTTTCCATAAGGGGCAGAAAAATTAAAAAGGAAGCATGGAAGCATTCCATTCCGCATAAACATTTTAATTTTTATTATTATTTGTGTCTTTTGATCATAGTTCCAGTTGTGCAGCGCCACCTATCGGTGATTTCAGGAACTAATTTTTTTTTCGTGAAATCCGTTTCCCCATATTTTGAATAGTATGTGTACAAAATTTTGAGCCTTTACACTGAGTAGTTCGATATCCATGGAGGTCAGAGTAGGGGTGTTTTATTTCTGGCCACCTTGTATATATACACCATCTCAATTCAAAAAATTTTTAGAGGTTCACTATTTTATTTCAAAAATTTATATGAGTAATATAATGGAAAAATGTGAAACTATTATATAGTATCACTTTTAATCAAGTAATCAAACTTCTGGTATAAGTAAATTAGTCAAAAATGCTGTAATTCTTTAAAATAAGCATTTTAATCACATAAATTTTCTAAATTATTTTAGATCTTTACAGTGACTTAATTTTAGTATTTAGAAAAAGAACTTCTGTAACCTATTGTTGTAATCTATCTACTGAATAAATTTTTTTATATATGAATTTACAAAGTATAAGTTATAGTAATATATGACATGCTTAGTCATAATTATTTTTATACATTAATGTAATTTATGTTTACATTGCTTATCCTCACTTTAAAAACCTTAAATAATTTTTTTTCTTTTTGAAATTTTTTATTTATTGTAGATTTTATACATAGGAAAATTTACTGTGCATAAAAAAAGCATTTTAACAGAATTCTGTAGCTTAATCCTTTTATACTATTCTAGTCATAAATAACTTCAGTGTTGGATTTATTTAAATATTTGCTGTGGTTAAATTACATGCTTATATTTTACTTTTAATATATATATTTATATTAGCAGTAACTGCATGGCACTGCCTATTATATAGCATCCAAGAAGAAAAAATAGTTTTAAACTTGTCTAACCTCTACCTGATATAGCATGGGCATGTTTGACAACATCAAATAAACGGAAAATATTGTTACGGATTTCCTCTATTAATCCTTAAATCCGTCTGGTTCTTTATACCTCGTAGTATATATAGTGGTTGCGTATGGTGTTAGATGATGATGACGACACACAGAAGGATCAGTCCTTTAGTTGACGGACACAACACAGACGTTTATTTACAGGAACAGGACAGGACAGCACACGGACGACAAATATTTATAACACTACTATGTACAGGATAACTATTTACAGCCGAGACTTACACACAGGACAGCACACTGCAGATAATAGTCCACAGGCAGAAATTCTGTAGTGACAATGTCCACAGAGCGGCTAGACAGGATTCAGCCGGAGAGGGAATCTTTAAGGGATTCGCTTTACACCTCCTGGGTCTCTCCAGAACAGGCTGATCTATTCCTTTGTCTCTTCTTGCCTCTGCTGTCGACTTACTACTTCGCACAACGGGACTACTCCTTAGTTTCGGACAGCTCCGTTCCCGACGACGGCACAACGGGCTACGACACACGACGCAGGCTTCGTCAGTATATGCCACACACAGATTAGCAGTCCTCCGTTCAGGACTCCACAGTTCAAGACCTCTATCTCTTAGGTCTTCTCGATAAACTCCACAGCGCTACTTGTCTTCGTTGAACACCAGGCCGTACAGCTTCGGCTTATCTCCACTGCCGCACTTCGGCTTGACTCCACTGGATTCTTCCTCAGATCTCCTTTCCCTTTTCTCCGCTGCCTCGCTTCGACTTTATCCGTCTCGATCGATTCACCCGATTGATTTCACCCCTGACTTAGCCGCTTGCCTTATATATACCTGTAGTAGGCGGGGCTAACATCTTCTCGACCAATCAGGAGCGTTCTAGCTGGATCTCGGCTCCTAGTGGACGGATCGGGAAAATTCTCGATGTTTCAGGTACTTTCCATTTTGTCGCCAAATTCGTCGCCAAGTCGCCAAATGGTCGCCAAGTTTGTCGCCAAGCCTTGGGACCTCTGACGTCACACCCATTTACTATTCAATACACATTACTGTCAATCTGTCTTCCTTACATTGACAGTATTTGCGCGGGAAAGCAAAACCACAGGTTCGTAACAATATTTAGAAATTATCAAAAATGGCTACAAAACAAATTTTTATAGAACAAAACTTTTTGATATTTCATGTGTTCTGACCAAGATTAGATTTCTTTCTTTTTGGCATAACGAGATTTGAATCACTGTTTAAAATCAGATGTAAACAAAGAAAAGTATCACATATGTATACCACAGCTCTTACTGTTTGTGCATGCACAGAACAATTAAAATCTTAAATATAAAACTCCCTTTATTATTTTGACATGACTTGAATGTACCCAATAAATACCTTATACACCTTGCCCAATAAATGCTCTATAAAATGGTATAAATATCTTTAGTATCCATTATTTCTCAAGTTTTTGGGGTTCAAATAAACAGACATTTTCAGGAGACTTCATTTTGTACTATGTATATACATATGTATTTGATATTTTATGTTATCAGCTTCATTTATAATCTGTTTTAAATATCTTTGGAATCAAAAAGTTTAACTTGCTCATAATAAATAATGAAACACATAATTAGCTGACATCAAATTATAGATATCAGCAAATCAACATTTATTTAATTAAAAAGATTCTCGACTCATAGATTCAATCATTTGTTTTAAATATTTACACAAAATCTTGTTCCAATTAAATTTTAAAGTGCTTAACTTTTTCACAAATTCCTATTCTTTATAGTAAAGATGTTATATGTTTGCCTTGATAAAATTAACAAGGTTTATATGGGAGAAAAAAAGGTTGGAGAGAGAGGTTTATATGGGAGTGATTCTTTTTTTAAATGTTGGTCTATTTTAAAAATGCAAATTAAAAAAGAACCAAAACATACTGGTATCAATGTTTCCTTCCTTGTTTGAGGCATCTTCAACTACCTTCATTCCTATTTACGGTAATAAGTTATCAGTACTGATTAATTTCAAGATGAATATCAATAATTTGGGATCTGACAGAGAAGATATTTCATGTCAAGTGAGCATGATCTCTCATATCTGTAAGTGCTCCAAAATGGGGAAATAACTATATCTCAACTTTAAACTCCATATTTGATGCCTTTTAAAATACTATCATTGTTTCATATCATGAAGACTTATTTGTATATATGCATAGTCAATCATTTTCCAATAACAAAATTCCACTTCATTTTATGTGTGATTGACTTGATTTTGAACTCAAATACCAGCTATTCAAATATTTGAAATTATTAAAACAACCAGTTAAACATTTCTATAATAATGCAATTCCTAATGTAATGTGCATGCACATGCTTACACATAAAATGTTTAAATACAATTCTGTAGCTGAACTCTCAGAATTAACTATGCAATAAATACTAGAATTTTGACTGCCTTCAAGAATCAGGCACAGAGTTGAATTTATTGAACTATATACTTTCTATAGTGATATTGTGTGCAATCAATTTCACTTACACTTATTTTTAAATAATCCTTAGGGATCATTCAAAAATAATGAAATTAGTTGATAACAAATTAAAACTTAAAATAATTTTAGGTATCAAACCAACAATTATTTAATTAAAAAGATACTTAATGCATGGATTTAACAATTTGTTTAAAATAATTTCAAAAATAAAATCTTGCTCGTATTGTATTTTAAAATAATAATTTTTTTTTCATTAACTCCTTTCTTTTTATAGTAAAAATATCAAACTATCAAATGTTAACTTAAACAAAATAAATAGGGTTGAGTTTATGTGGAAGAGAATATATATATATATATTTTCAACAAAATGTTAATCTATTTTTAAAATGTCATTAAAAAAACACACTCAAGACAAAAGTAATATCAGTCTGCCTTTCTTTTTTGTTTTGTCTACCGGATTAATTTCAACATGATACAAGATGAATATCAGTAATTTTAGATCTGACATAAAACATATTTCACGTCATTAGCAAAAATAATTATTCAAACTTATAAGTATTTCCAAACATGGAAATAATTTCATAAATATCTGAGAGATCTTAAATTTTAGCTTTTCAGCTCAATTGAATTTTACTTAAAAAATAAACAGAATTGCATTGATATATTACATATGGTTAAGTACCAATAGTATAATAATGGAGAAAATTGGAATCGATCAATAAAACTGTACATACAAGAATTTAAATCCTCAAACTTGTTTCATAAGTAATTTCTAAACCTTAAAAAAAAAATCCTTATATATTTTTGATGCCAAGCAGTTTTTTTAAAAATAAATTTGAGAAAGACTAAATATGTATTTTTAAAATTATGGTAAAAAATTATATATTATGGTTTCCAGGCCGTTGTTATATTTATTGCAATTCATGCACTTATTTTGAAGGACAAGATATGTGATAAAGATGTAAGTAATAAAAGTACCATAACTTTGATAATCAGATACTTAAAAATATTTTGCCAAGGATATTAAGCATAAATATTATGTTATTATATAATTCTTTTATTGGTTATATTTATATATAAAACTTAGATCAATAAAATCACAGCTTTGGACCTTTATATTTTATCTTCTACTAACTGGTTATTTAGATGCATGTGATTTTACATTAAAATTCTAATAATATCATAACATTTTAGAACTTTAAAACACCATCCTGAGGTTTAGCAATTTTTAAATATTGTTTGAAAATAAAAATATTAAAAAGTGACATTTGAAATCATAAAATCTCAATTATATAGATATATGTCCGCAAAAATTTATATTTCAAGAATAAATATTAATGTCAACACCCCCTACCCTCAAAAGTCAGGGAGCTAACAATAATAAGAATTTAACAAAATATTAAAGAAAAAATAAATTTTTGATCATGAATAATAAATGTTCCCATTTCAAATTGTTAGTTTTTCACAGTCTTTTTTTTAATATAGGTACATTTAACATTTTCAATATGTTATTACATATATAACACTTCCAATAATTAAATGAAGCACAAATTTAGATTAGAATGTAATTTTTAACTTTTGCTCTCATTGAGACATGAACAAGACTCTCATTTTAAATATTTTTTTTTAATCAAAAATAAATAGGACCAGCAGATTACATTTAAACTAAAGTATATTCTCGTAGCTGTATGAGCAATTATCTACTTCATGATCATCAGTTTAATAATAACTGATTTGTCTGTCACATGAAACATTAAATACTTCACTGGCATAGATATCAAGGCTAAATATGCATGTACTCAAAACTTCAATATGATTTTGCTGTTTATTTGCAAAATAATAATATAAATAAATTTAAAAATTTAAATGCCATTCCAGTAGAGTTTAATAAAATTCACTTAAATTATGAAACTGAAATGTATCCACTTTTAATATGTAAATTTATTTTTCCTTTAAATTGAAATATTAGACTCATATATATATTCATAACTACAATTTCTGATTATATATTTCATACATATAGTTGAGTATGTATTTAATACAAACCTAATTATATGTGTTTGAAAACATTCATTAAGAATGCATACTGGCGATGAAACATATATAACAATAAATTTATAAAACCAAAATTTTCTCTAATGAATACAAAAGCTTTCAATAATTACTAACTGATCAAATAAAAATAAAATACTTGTATGTTGTCACAAAACTCCACATAAACAAATTGTATGACATCGTGTTTTTATTCCGAAATACGTTTGTAAGTAAACAAACTTCCAAATAAATCAAAGCACCTAATTAAATAATAATAACAGAAAAAATGAACCCATAATTTTGGTTTACGTGGTTTGAAATCTATAATGTATTTGTGTGTGTGTGCGCAGCATCTTACTTTTTATATCATATCATAACTTCTATTTTAAAGACCATTGTTATATTTAGTTCAATAAGACTATTCTAAAATCCAAGGCATCTACATTTCAAAAATTCTAAACACAGATTTCAAATCATTTTTGTACTAACAGAACTAGAAATTTAGCTCAGGAGTCTGACGGACAAATCACGCGGCACAGATAAAAAGATCCTTCCTCTGAGTCACGTGGGTAGAAAAAGCTGCCTTTATTTTCCCTAAACCTCAGTAAATCCCTTCATTTTCCCCAAAGAGCAGAATTTGGTTGCTGTCCCTAGAGGCTAGTGTTACAGACTCCCCCTCTGGTTCGCACGACGTCTCGGCGAAGAGTCAGCACATATCTTCTTTGGTCTGTCAAGTCTCCAGAGAAGGGCTACAGTTCCACTGTCTCTAGTAACTGGAAGTTCATAGGCTCGTAAGGCTGAGCTGTGGTAAGTCCCAAGGACTTCATCTGGCTTTGCTGGGTCAGCAATGTCATACGTAGTAGGTGAACGATTAGTAACCACTAAATAAGGTCCTCCCCGCTTGGGCATAAATTTGCGACTTTTCTTATTTTGTGACTTGCTAACAGGATGTAATGTCACCCATACTAGATTACCTGGCATGTAGAAAACTTGTCATCGTCGACGATCGTAATAAGCTTTACGCTTGTCTTGCTTTTGCTCGACGTGGTCTTTAATCTCTGCAGTTAAACGAGCAAATCGTTTGAGATATGAGGTTATCTCAGCTACGAAATTATCATTGACAATCAGGTCTCTCTTAAGTCGTGTGTGACATCATCTGTTGTTCTTAACTCTCTACCAAATTGAAAATAAGCTGCTGTGTGATCGATTGTTTTACATTTGGCAGTGTTTAGTGCGAAGCGAATCATTGGTAGTTTTTCATCCCAAGTGTCGTGTTCATCTCTGACTAGTATGGCAAGTCGGGGTTTGAGATCTCTATTTTTACGTTCGGATGGGTTGGATTGGGAATGATGCAGAGGAATAAGGTCTTGCTTAATGCCAAGAAAATTGCAAGTTTGTTGCCTTACAGCACTGACAAATTGTGAACCATTACGTGGGGCTATTTTTTGTAACCGTAAACAAAACTAGTTACCATTGGACGCCAAAAACTACTCCTGCTAGGGAAAAACAAAACTCTTAAAGAAAGACGCTAAATTTACTTAAATCTTTTTAACGAAACATTAAAGGGCATAACGCACAAAATACAATACACTGACATACGATTAATACAAACATTTAGGGAAAAGTATAATTATCGGGGAAAGCATCATGTTTACTCCAGGACTCCAGAACACAGACTGAAGTTTTGTGAAGTGGCCGCCAGGTGGCGAGCTCGAAAAGTTGTCCGGTTACATATATAATATAAATATTATTCAATTTTTCATTGTGGCTGCTCATCAAGTTAGAAATTAAGAGAACAGCAAAAAAATATTTACGAAGAGAGAGTAACTTAAAAAAACTCTTTTACTCATAAATAGTTTTAAATTTTTAATATCAAAACCATATAGGAAGTTTGAGTTTCAAATATTTTAAATAGGGAGTATGATACATAAACTGCCGGCCTCCTGGCATACGGGTTGCACGCCCTCCCAGTGGTTTCGGGTTCGAGTCCCGGTTCGGGCATGGCTGTTCCTCTTCTGTGTTATATCTGTGAAGTGTGTGAATGTGGCCTCTGTGAAAAGGGGAAGTGCATATGAATGTGGACGAATAAAGGCCTTATCACAAGGCAAAATATCTTCTTCACTTTCCGTCAGCAAACGACAGCGAAGTGATGTCACTTCAAAGTTTCACATGACTGGTTGAATTTCGTTAGCGGACAATATTTCCGAAGACATTTTCGAACTGGTTAGAAAAAGTTGTCGATTATGAAATTTGTTTGACCGGTTTTTGAGGGTAGAAACGGAAAAGTGCTGACGAAATTTCTCCGTGTGATAAGGTTTTAAAGTGACGAAAGACACGACGAATTATCGTCTGCACTTTCCGTCAGCTATTTTCCATTTCTACCCTCAGAACCGGACAAGCAAGTTTTTCATTATCGATAAATTTTTCTAACCAGCTAGAATCGATAAATTTTTCTAACTAGCTAGAATCGATAAATTTTTCTAACCAGCCGACGATAGTGATGAAAATATTGTCAGCAAGCGAAATTCAACAAATCATGTGAAACTTTGAAGTGACGTCACGATGACGCCATATTCTGTTGACGGAAAGTGCTAACGATATTTTGCCATGTGATAAGGCCTTAAGATACATTCTTGGCTCTGATTAGCACTACTGTAAAAATAAAAGACAATCAATCGATTTAAATTGCTGATAAATAACTGTCAGTGGGTTTGTAAAGTGCCATAAGTCACAACTGAATATAAATTAATTTTAGCTTTATCATTAATAAATTATGCGAATGATGAAATGATAGTACAGTAGATCTAAGTGTCGGAGCTATCTTTCTTTTTACATTTCCTTCCTCTCCCAGAAGTTTGAAATTGCGTGCACAAATTCGAACATTATAAAATTGTAAAATTAATGATATGCCGTTTCATTGTTTCAACATGAAATATTTGGTTAATAACTACAATAATACGCAATTAATAATAAGTGATACCTCACGAAAATTTAATGGATATTCAATAAGCTAGGTGTGTTTTAATCGAAACCAAAACTCCTGGAAATTTATAAACCAGATTCAGAAATTAATAAGTAAATAATGCAATACTAGGGAAAGCAGACAAAAAAATATAGGCAATTAAAAGATATTGATAAATATTGCCATTTATGCTTTATTTATTGCCTGAGCGATTTCGAACTTCAATTATTCAATAACCCCTAACCAAAACATGATGTTCGCACATGATAATTAAACTGAGAGAACGATTGCCAATTTTAGAATGATATAAAGAGGTCAGTAGGCAGAACTCCAAACTACATCAGGCGTTTCCACAGTTCTAAATTCAAAGAAAGAAAGGAATGTTTTAATAAGTTGTGTTGATTTTAAGCAATTTATTTAGAGAATAATTTAGTTGTTTACTATTCAAATATTTTTATGATCTACTCGCCAAACAGCCCCAATCTGTATTTCTGTTGCTTATTAATTCAGTTTCTATCTTATAAATACGTTTTAATTGCTTTTTTTTCCATTTTAATGAATGATCCAATTTTCAAGCTTAAAAAAATAAGCAACTTCTAGGGAAATAAAATTTCTTTCAAAATATTTTAAATAACTGTAACCCTGTAGCCCTGAAGAATCAGGGTCGCATTTCCTTTTATCTGATTCTTTTTTTTTTTTTTTTTCAAAAGATATGCGATAAAGTAGGACCATTTCAAGAAAAAAAGGGCGTGAATAAACCCATAAAGCCGACATATTATATATTACGTAACTGCTGATAATACTACTTATCTTCGTATTTCTTAAAATGAAAAATCTCACCCTCACATACCTCATTTGGCACATACGGAAAATCATTTTTGGATTTTGCGCCATAAAATCCAAATTCTACGAAAAAAAAAATAAAGAATCCAAACAATAGTCACGTGCTGCCATCTTCAGTAAAGCTTTGGAAATAACTAAGAGAAAGATTTTAGAAGAAAAAAATAATTTTTGTGAAGGCTAAAACTCTACAAGAAAACCGTCCAAAAAATTTACATGCTATGAAATTATAGAGCTTAGCTTATTTCAGTGGGGCTTATTTCATGGGCTTTTTTTATCACTCATAAGATTTTATTTTTTTGTACTGATTTTTATATTTTGCTGATTCATTCAAATAGAAATAAATATACCAGCATAAAATTAAAATTTCTGTAAATAAGAAATATTTCTTTTTCGCTTTGAGCAGACTAACTTCAAAGACATTTATATATGTGTATATATAATTTATAGCAGTAGCCTAATTCGTTCGGTCTTGTAGATCAGCATAATCATTTGCGAGAATAATAAATTAGATCAAATGCCAGTTACAAAATAGGCAACAGTGACCCTTGCTTGGCCCTTTCCGTAGAAAAGTTGACCAGCCATCATAATATGAATAGCACAATCATGCAATCATTGCTATTCTTCATCACCTCAGAAAATTTATTAAATCTCAGCAACAGATCTCCAAATCCTGTCAAAATAATAAATTGTCTTTAGAAGCCCAAACTATCTTGGATTTTCTGTATCACAACGAAAGCAGAATTTTGAAAACGGAATAATAATTTATCCTAGTATCTCCAATCTAGACTAATCTCTGGACTTCAAATGTTTTTTTTTTTTCTTCTTTTTTGGGGACAAAAGAAAAAGTACTCTTTCTCGGTTTTAACTTGTAATAAGGCTAGGTTATACCTTGAAATAAAGCTCGGTTATACCGTGTGACTGGCAATTTGCATTCCTCTTAGTACTTGAAGTGTTAATGTTTTATACCAGTTTCAAACTTTAAATGTACTTTACCATTGCCTTTCTTCAAAGTATGCACAGAGAAAGTTAGCACTGCTAAAAGTAGACATACTGCGAGTATAAGAAAAAAATTGCAAAAAGAATTCTTTACCTAGCTTTTTGCTCAGGATAATGGACTCTAACTTAGGCTGAACCGGATAATGGCTAACTTAGGTTATATTCTTTATGTTCAGAGTTATTTATTTATATATTTTTTTTTCCATTTACTTACTTTTATTTATTTATTTATCGTTCTCTCCATGATTTATTTTTTTATCTTACTTTTATTTTTCTGTTTTCAAAGTTAAACTGCCTATTTTTGACAATTTTTTTTTATTTACTAATTATGTTTCAACTATACTTTTACTATAAAATATTAGGCAGACTCTTCCAATTAAACCTTCTCCACTTTTTCTATTTACAGTATCCTCTTTATTTTATTTCATTGTGCGTGTGCGCGTGCGTGTGTGTGCGTGCGTGCGTGCGTGTGTGTGTGCGGGTGCGTGTGTGTGTGTTTTGGAGCTGAATTTAGCTTTTTTTTGCATCTAATACATATGGATATTAAAGTTATTTTTGAATAGCGAGTCTTTTGAAAGCTATTTAAATTCGTTTTTAAAAAAATAATTATGAGCTTTAATTATGATAAAAATTTGATTATGAGCTTTTCACCGGTATAACCCCATTTTCGGCCCACACCTAATCATCAGCAGAATACTATCATTGCTGCATCGTGTTCAGGATAGAAGACGCTATTGAGTTCGAGACTTCTTATCCTCGTACTAATGGTTCCTCCTAGAAGGATAATTTATGTATAGAAGTTGCTACTCAGTTTGAGACTTCTTATCCTCACCACTAATGGTTCCTCCTAGAAGGA
>JAPMOQ010021783.1:277213-292243 GCA_026543055.1 Argiope trifasciata | reverse complement strand
AAAAAAAAAAAAAAAAAAAAAAAAGAATTTTACAATATGGCTATTATAAATATATTATAACTTTTGATTCGGAACCTATAATATAAATTTACATTACTGCGAATTAAATAAAATAAAACACAAAAAATAAATTAATTTAAACACAAATAATTAAATTAAAACATGAAATTCCTTGCAAGTCTTTATGCCGTATTTTTAAATAAATGAAAAAGAAAATTGAAGCATTTTTACATCAAAAATCAAATTTTAACAGACAGTCTTTATTTCTTAACTGAAAATTTGTCAACGTATTCATGTCATGAATTTTGAGGCAAAGTAGTTAAATAAATATATAAAATAAATTATTTAAATTATTTTTATTTTTGTCATTCTTTTGAAGGCGTTAGACGTATTTTAAAATTGTTTAATAGCAACATTTTACGTAAAAATCTATTTAGAAATATTTTGCTTTACTAAGGAATGTGTTGGTAAGTTATTATTTTGGTAAGTAAAATTTAGTGAGAAGATTTTTTTTCTCATAAGTTTCTAAAAACCACATGAAATATACTTCCTACTTAAATCATTTAACGAAAAGGAATTCTTTTATGAGCGCTAAGTGCTTCTACTCGGTTCTCTTTAGGGGGTTATCGTAAAGTAATCTATCACTGACAAAAAGGTCATTAACGGAGGGGAACGGCACAGAAGAAAAAACACGTCTTCGCCCTTTTCGACGCTTCAATTGAAAGTAGGAAAAAACCGTTTGCGCCCGTCTCGGAAACAACTGAACAGAACGAAAAAACACGGTTACGCCCGTTTCGGAGGGTTTGTGCCTTCCAAAAAAAGACGTCTCCGCCGCTTGGAGGGTTAAAAAACCTTCTGTTTGGTCTTCAACTCTTTACCTAGACATAACAACGGTGATCTACCGACACTCAATGCAAAAGACTTCGATACTGCTGCCATCTATACGTAATAAACTCATTTAAAAATTTTACTTTGTAACGACTGATAAATGTGTGAAATTTTTCAGTTCATGGCCTTTTATTTAATTCAAAGAAAATGTAATGTGACAAAGCAAAAAATGGAGACAACCAAAATACTACTGTTTTTATTTTTCTTTTCTGTTGGTATTTTACTTTTTAAAAAATCAAATTAAAGTATTAATCTTTTATCTGTTCCTTTTCCACCAAGACTGCAGCAGGAATGTTCCCTCAGCCCCCCCCCCCTCCATACACACAAACTCAACTCCAGTCACTGAAAACGCACAGATAGTCTTATAGTTAAATATCCGTTTTTAAAAGGAAAGTAATACATTCTTGAGCTGGCCCAGTTTAATTTGTCTTATATTTTTTCTGTCTTTCTGGCGCAGTTGATAATCTTTATTAAAATTTATAGATGGGGGAAATACAGGTACAAAAATTTATTTTTTATACAAAGATAAAAAAAATTCAAAAATACGGATAAAAAATTACTTTTCTACTAAGATACGAAAATACGGTTTCTTCATTTTTTGGGTCCTCGAGTTTACTTGGCGATTTAAAGATTAAGCAACGATCCCCAAGTTCCATTATACATATGAGTAAGCTGCCAAGATATTTGCGGTTTCTTGAGTATTTTCCGATTACGTCAAGACTGCTAAGATAATCGGTTTACTTTCAAATTTTCAAATTACACTAAGAACATAAACGCCGAGAACAATTTACATTTTCTAGTACTTATGGCAGAAAATATAAAAAATAAATACCCCGAAATAGTCGAGCACAACACAACAAACATTTTTATTTTATATTTAATCACTAAATACTTATTTTAAAAATATCAAAGCTTAAATTTTCATTGAGAGATGCTGATATCTGCATTTCCCTTTCTGCTAACCGAATTTACTAGCAAGAAATAATTAATATTACAATGACAATAAATATTAATTTCATTTCTAATTACCCATTCCAATTTTCAGGCTACAGAAGAGTTTTTTTATGACGAGTTAAACACTAATCAGAAAATAAGAGGTCCTATTTTAATGTTTAACCATTTAAGGAATTTCCGTGCCTTACCAAATTTGTGATTTTGGATTCCATCGGAGTTAATACGCATTAGGTTTCAACTGATATCAGATTTTGTTGCATCAGATACAGGTTGATACTGATATACGATTGTATCTGATGTAGTCCTCGTCGAATTGAACTGTGCACTCGGTTCGATTCCGTTTTCGCACTTGTGCCAAAATTGAAAACAGATACTGATATGAATATAATTTCAAACTAGAAGATTTTTCAAGAGCGATATTGATGGCTATGTTCCGGTAGCATGACTTTGACCATTATTGATTGTGGGCGAAAAAAGGAAAATAATGGCTTTGTTAATGCAGTTTGTGCAGAAAAAGTGGGAATTTTTCTGTATTGTTATTTGTTATACTTGGTAAATGGCAACAATGGCAGAGGAAATATATATATATTGGTGAAAATAACCGCTGCTTATTGCATCGTTGGAGCAGGACAACGAACCAGGTCGTGTTATTCTTTGAGTCAGATTGATATAATATCACCCAATCAAAAATAACTGAGTTTGAGGAGATTATCTAGTTCAAACACTGATACTGAATACCTGAAACTCTTACTATAAGTTTTGTATTCCGACATGTTTGCTTTATAAAGTACCGGCTTTTTAAAAAATCAGCAATCCCAATATGCATCAAACGCTCATACTCAATAGATCTTGATTGAGAAGGATGTTGAACTAGTAATCATGGCATCAACTCAGCAGGTCATGAATAAATCCTTTGACTCAGCTTTAAGCCTATTGAGTTTTGTTATATACAGTGTGGTTATAATTAAAATTCCACTTTGAAATGATCATAAAAGGAAAATTATTAGACCAAATTGTTATCAAAATTGGAAATAAATTAAAGCAGTTCATGGAAATTTCTTTTTTTCAGCCAAAATTTAAAAAAACACAGTTCAAAAACTTATCACCACAGGTAAAATGGCAATATTGTTAATATTGTATATTGTATGCAGTATTGTTAAGCTAAATAGGACATGAAGATATCGATTTAAAATGTGTTTAATTTTTTCTTAAACGTGTTACAAAGCAAGTTCAATGTGTGTTATCCCAAAAGCAATGTTTATGGTGGTAATCTAAACAGTTTGAAGGACATGCTTTCCCCTGACATGCTAAGAGCTAATGTTGAGAATTCAGTAATGCGATTAATTTGCTTTCAGAAAATGGTGGATGTTACACTGAACAAGCTTTGTAACACGTTTCAGAAACGATTAAACACATTTTAAACCGATGTCTTCCAGTCCTACTTTGCTTACCAATATTGCGCCTAGCGCCATTTCACACCTGTTGGTCAGTTTTTAATATTTTTCTTTCGGAAAAAAAATTCCCATGACCATTTATACAATATTACCAACTTTGGTAACTTTTGATTCAGTAATTTTTCTTTTATGACCAGTAGTGTTTCTTATATAAAATGAAAATCATGCAACTTCCGCGTAAAAAAGTGGAATTAAGGAAGCATCTCTTTAATTCTACGGAAAATGTTCATAACAATCACTTGGAAAAATGTCTGCGTACAATTTCCAACTGGATTTTTGCTGAGAGTATAGTAAATTAAAAGAAACTGATAAAAGCAATCCATCAAACAACACGCTTACTCGCATAAAAACATTCCATCAATGCAAAAACTTTTTCCAGTCATTTTACACATCTATGAAGCATGTCATATTTTTTATATCACTTTCTGGGTCTTAAAGTATAACTTATTCTTAATGATCACAATTCTTTACCGGAAGAGTTCGGAATTGGCGATTGACTGACGCGGAAATACAATGGTTTCAGCCATCCATGCCCTGAATTTTTACTTGCAGTTTCTTTCTCTTTTCCTGATCGATTCGAGTAAATCAATAGAATTCCATTTCAAAAGGAGCACAGATATGCTCTTGGCGTATAAATATTTTAACATATAGAAGTATCCTGTAAGGTTTTTGTCTTGGAAATCATACTCAATTGTACCAGAGGTGTGCACGTTAAGCTCTTAAAATATGCCATTATGGATCAAGATTTTGATAAGTATGAATTATACTACAAATGAGTATTGACTCAAGTCACATCATCCTCATTTGTTAAGGTTCAATAATAGGCTGTACCAAAATAAATATCAATGAAATTTGGCAAATCTTTCTCTTACCTGAGAAAGATTTGCCAAATTTCATTAACAGTCTTCGTTTCAAGAACAGACATCTGACTGTTAGAGACCGAATCTTACAAGATTTGCTATCTAACAGTGTGATGTGTGGTGGTAAGCTCATAAGCCCCATAAAAACTTCCGGACACGACTGTACACTTTTGTCTAGGGGTTATGTTACGCGGCCTATGACTGAAAGTTCCCGAATTCGAATCTAAACAATGCACATTGGTGACCCAGGCTCTGAAATAACAAACGAAACCTTCGGGGAGCCATCTACCGGTAGCAAAAGTCGTCATAACGCATGGCGCGATAAAACGTTCCTCGCTCATTAAAAACACGGTGCGATAACATCATTCATCACACCTCTAACTTTCTGGAAGGAGAGTAATTCATATAATTGAACTCTTAATATATATAAAATTGAACTCTTAATATTTATAAAATTAAACTCTTAATATATATAAAATTGAACTCTTAATATTTATAAAATTAAACTCTTAATATATATAAAATTGGACTCGTAATATAAAATGTAAGCCTTTGATTATTTTTTTAATTTAAGGCAGTTCAGAAGACAGTGAAGAGGCTTTAATTCATCCCGGAAAAGTATAATGTATTCACAAGAGGAGCAAATAACGCACGTCCGCTGTCTGCGCTGCACGAAAACAGAAATGGGGAAAAAGAGAGAAACAAGCTATCCCTCGTCTTATAAAGCATGAGACATCGACAGCAAAAATATTTTTGTCAGTGCTAATAGACTATTAAGATTCCAATAGGGATTTTGACTCATGTTAAATCAGATAAGGCGAACACAGGGATCTTTTTAAAAAGAGTTTGCTTGCTGGGCAATTTTTTAAATCTCTCCACGTGGAGTCTGTGAAATTCAAAAATTTTGTAAGGTTTCTCTTGAATTAATTAAATAGAAAAAATGGAATGGGATCAGAAAATAAGGGCATATTTTAGAAAGAAGTTACTATAGGTTAGAAGAAGTTTCTACTAAATATATTATAGTAGTAACTTCTTCTACTATATATATTATACTGTGAGATTTTGTTAGGGATTTTTTAAACGTGTCGATTACAGACAAGAAAATAATTTGTTTAAATCAGGAATTTTTTATCCCTTCACTCAGAGCGTGAGAACCTTTCACGATAGCATTTTTTCAGAGCTTTCTGTTGCATTAATTAAATATAAAAAGTGAAATGGGATCAGAAAATAAAATAATATTTATCCATTTTAATATATATATATAAACGAAATATTAACCTTTAACGTGAATTTAGTATTTTTACTAAATCTATCGTGGCGAATTTTTTTAGGTAATTAATTCCTGGCGTATAGTTAATAGTACACGAACGTTCTATTTAAATGCATTTTTTCCAAAAAATTGGTAGGAAAACTCGTTGCTTATTTACACTTGTAGTTGCAAAATAGTGAATTTAAAATATTTAAGTCATTGCATTTTTCAGTTATTGATTCTACATGACGACTGACAGACGGTCAATCTCTTGTTGAGTTTGTCTCAGAATTTGTAGATGTCTACATTACAAATATTAAATCTGTATGCTGATTTTTCCAACTACCTCTCCTAGTTTTGTAGTTATTGTGTAAAAATATGTTTCACCAGCCTTAGAGACAAAATTCCTCCTAGGGGATATTGCTAACGATTTGATAGAATTCTATGAATTTGATATAAAAACCTTATACGAAATTCAATCCATCGATTTTAAAGCGTTTATGAGTTGTCTTTGTCATAGATAAACAGATATAAAAAACGTTCTTAATGCTTTTTTTGAACTCAAGGATATGTGAAAAAAAGAAGATTCATTGGAATCTCGATTACGAATGTTTAGGTGATTAAAACACCTTCTCTACACTTATAATACCAAAAAACATATAAAGGAAAATGAGCTACAAAAGGAGAATATACTGATATTTGCAAGAGTAACAAACACAGATTACTGCAGAATTAGGAGGCTTAAAAACAACTCATCTATTCACTTACTACCACTTACAGAAGCAAAATCTTCGGTGAGTGATAGGCTAGTTGCACACACAGCGATTTTTTCTGATCACTTATTTCACCGATACCGACATAACAACAGTAGTGTATTGAATTATACGAGAGCTTACACACTAGGCGGACAAATAAAGATTCGGTCAATCCGCCTTTTATCGGACTCTGTGCAGACGCCCGCTGTCACTAGAGCTTTCGGATAATCAGATGTAAGATATCAAATTCTTTTTTCCCATTCATTGAATAAATCGAAATAAGTCAATTTTCCCCCCTTTTCCTCTTTATTCGACGACAAGATAATAACGATAGAATTTGTCCTCTATTCATTTCAAATTACCCTTAAGTAGTACATAGTTAAAATAACACGATTAAAGTAAATTTATTTGTTGATGAAATTATGCCAACTCTTACGACGGAGTCGGAATTTAAGCACCGTGTGTGTAAGCATTTGATTTCTGTGAGTGGTCTCGGCAAAATACTGACAGAAAAAAAAACGCTGTGTGTGCAACGAGCCTATGGCTCGTGATCGTGAAAAGAACAATACTTGTCCTGAGCCTATACACGCAGGCATCATCCTGCCTTGCTTTCTAACTAATCCTTTTCTAGGATGTTTGAAGCTTTACGAAATCAGGGGCATCGTAACAAAGATTAGAATTTTCAAGTCTGTTCGAAAATATCCGCAAAAGAACCTCGACATGGGACGTTGAATTCAACATATTAAACAAACTTGATACACATACTCGGTAGAAAAGGGTTTATATCCAGTATCTAGATTAACGAGGTCTCATTTTGTTCGGTGAAGAGGAAACCACCCTCTAAACAGTTGTAAACAACAACAAAAGTCGAGGCAGAAACAAATCTAGTTTCTTGTCGCCAATTCCTGGGTGAGGTTGGCATCTCTCCAGCCTCCAGAAGAACCCGGCTCGAAACCGAAAGCGCGCCTCGTGTTTGCAAACAAGGCCGAATGTTTACCAACACGGCCATACCTCCAGGTAAATCGGTCAAGGAAGGAGAGCTACCATCTGCTACGAAGGAGGTCACATGCTTGGTTGCGCAACCCTGCCCCAAGGGTCAATCGTATAAGGTAACAACAGGCCGTCTGCGCCACCAGCCACCCCACTCAAGGGAGACAATTTTTTTGACGGATGAATATCTGCTTGGTGGGTTTCGTGACCTCACTGTTGACTGCTGCATCTTCAGCCATTGCAATTCAAAGCATTATGCGTGAAATGTCATTGCTCAGTCATTCTGACGTCACAGAAAGTGACATGAATGACGCCAGAAAATTGTTATGAAAATCATCCACGATTTTATTCGTGAAAAGTATAAAACAGTAGAAATTTTTTTATGCATGGAATTTACTCTCTATCAACCCATAAAAAGTTTCATTCCACATAGCGTTAAAGCTATGATGGGGATTTCTTTGCTTAATGGTTAACATTACTGATTGATTGCCAAACCACGAGTGGATTATTTGACATTTTACATCTATTTTTTTCAAGAAATGGTAATTGGTGATTGTCGAGATTTAGATCCTTTAAATTATTTAATGTAAAATGTCGAATTAGTTCATTACATATGAAGTGTGAACAGTGAATCCAATTTTAAAAGGATTAGTCATAATATGTACAATAAACCCTCTTTTTGTATAAATTTCAAAAGACCGCTTTAAACAGACGTACTAACTTTGCTCTTAGAACTATATTAGTTAATCTAATCAATATAAAATAAGATAAACTGTTTATTTTGACTTTTCATGGTTATTTTGACTAAATGCTATTTCATGGTTACTTTAATGCATGTTTAAAATGTTAAATATTAATAAAAAAATTTAAAGTTTACAATTTCACTTTTTAAACTACGAAATAATATATAAGTACAGCTCTTTTTTTGCAAAACATTTTACTGAACAAATGCATAGATATTTCTTCTCTCAACTATTTTTATTACAGAATAAGCAATGTCATCTTAAGTTATAGCAGACATATAACGAAATTTTACATAAAGCTATTAGATATCAGTGAGAATAGTCTCCCAAAAATTTCCTCGCAAGCACTCTAATAAAGGTATTATCCCAGAAAATACGTTGTATAACATTGGCGTACAATAGCTACGAAATATTAATTTTGGGAGGGAATTTTAACGTTTAATGAATCAATCCTGTCTTCATTGGTCAGTTATTTAGCTACTAATCCCTGTCAGCTGCTAATAGCATCTGAAAAGGGAATTTCTGCTTAAAATGCGTTTTGTATAAACTATTAAAATAAAAAATTTGGCATAAAACTACATTTATAGTTGCCAAATTTGATATATTTAAGTCACTGCATCTTTTAGCTATCGCATTTATATGTTTCTAAAAATACAAACCAATAGATAGTCAAACTTTAATAGATGTTAATTCTGTGCATCGAATTTTATCAGTCTAACTCCCTTCGATTTGAAGTTATCGTGTTAACCTGTCTACGAACAGTCGGACAGACTCCAATCTTGACAGTCCTCTCAATTGATTTTTCCTCGAAATTGTACTGAAATTTACAAATTTGGTATAAAGACCATATACCAAATTTCATCCATCTGCATCAAAACATTTTTTAATTATCTTTGTCATAGATAAACAGACAGATATTTTCCTAAAACGCGTTTCCGGAAAATGTCTATCTAAAGGAGGTCTACAGCATGGAGATTCGACAAAATGTCGAATTAAAATTTTTTGTTGATAAATTTACTTTTTTCATACTTCGTATACTAGAAAATAAAAGTCGAATTTAAAACTCTTATCTTAGTGGTAATAAACCCTTTTTTTTAACTGAATTTGGCAAGAAAATATTAAAATCTTAGTTTTATTTCAAAGGATTTGGTTTCTACTGCCACAACGATTGATTTTGGATTCTTAATAAATTCAGGAAAATGAATTTGTATCCTTAAAAAGTACTGAAATATTGTGTACTAATTCAAAACCGAGTTATTGATTAATTTCAATATTTTAGATATCTTTAAAAGGGTTCAATCTTTTTTTTAAGTCAGTTTTTAAAAAATTCGAAACATTTTTATTTTATTTTTAACAGAGGATAAAGGTTAGAAGAAACAATGAAATTATTTTCATTTCAACGCAGAAATTTTTGAACATCATTTTTACAAGTATTTTTAATTTGTTGAAATTAGTGAAAAATTATAACATAATTAAACTGACATCACTAAAAAAGGTTTTTTTTTTTTTTTCAATTTTACAGTGGGATAATCATTGTTTTTGTACAACAAAATTTTTAGAAATAACCGCAGAAAAAAGTCAACATTTTGATTAATTTTAAATGAATTAAAGTGCTAATTAATAGTTTTAAAAAATCTATCTTGCGAGTACACATTCTCATCCTTCAAAATATGTTTATATCAGATTCGGTCGTTGTAATCCAATATTCTACAATGTCAAGATTTAACAAATCGACATTCGATCGCCTTTTTATTATTTGTAAAGATTTTCTGCAAAATTCACAATTAGGAAAAAACTGATGTCATTGTTCCTAATTGTGAATTTAACAGAGAATTTTAAAAGATATTCTTTACATCAAGTGAATTGAGAAACAGAATTATCTATAGCGTTTCATGAAATATAAGCAACAAACGCCCATGAAAGGCAACATATTCTTACTTCTCATGACGTCAGTAAAAAGTGATCTTATTTCAGGATTTAACTATTTGATGAAACAGCAGGTTTTTATTTTAAATGGAGGAAACTTAAAACAGAAGTGCCTTTATAAATCTTTGAACAATTAATAGGTTCGCCATTTGTCGAATTGTTGCCTGCCATGCCATTTATTATATTACTAGCCGCCTTTGGCGACCAGCTGGTTCGCCATGTGTAATGCGTTCTAAAATCTTCAATTAAGTTGCATATTCATTAGCCTTGAAGTAATTCGGGGCATTGATTGGCCTGAAATTAATATTTTCTTTAAGATGATGAACGGAAAGTTTTAAAAGAACGTGTTTTCCTAATAATTAATTTTATAAATCTGTCAGTCTTAATGATTGATTTAGAAGACTGATTGATGTAGCAACTTTTATTTAAAATATTAATAAAAATATTTTGTAAAATATGGCTCACAGAGCAGAGTATGAAGAAATTTAAAAATCATTATTCATAAATGCATTGTTTGACTCAAGCTACATAAAATGTAATTATTTACTTCATTTAGATCAAATTAATAGTATTAAACAATATATATGCCTATTAATAATATTTTACAAATTGCTCATTGGACCGGAATTTGAATGCATATCCCGCATAAATTCAATCATGTGTACAGTAAATAAAGCTAATTTATTGAATTAATGATATAAATATTGCAAATAATCATAGAATCCTTTGCTTTGCATTTTTTAAAGAAAATATCACATTTTATATTTCTTTTATTTTATCCAGTCACATGCTAAAAGTTGTATTTCTTTAGATTTAATTTGCGATGATAGTTTGTTTTTTTTAATCTAAACTTCCGTCATTGTTTTATTTTATTTTATCCAGTCACGTGCTTAAAAAAAACATGGTTAAAATATTTCTTTAAAAATTCGTTAAAAATAGAAGCTTAAGCTATACGTTAAAACACTGATACCATTAGAAAGCTAATTTTTTAATCTTTAAATAAATTGATGTAAAAGTCGTCTTTGTGTGATAATATTTTTGGAAGTTGTAGCGGAAAAACGTCGAAATTTCGCTTAAATTTTAATTCAAATTCTAATTAAAAATTCGAAAAAAGGGCTCCGAGGTACACATTCCCAACCTGCAAAGTATACATGTACCAAATTTGGTAGCTGTAGGTCCAACGGTCTGGCCTGTAGAGTGCCAACATACACACACACATTGACCTTTATTATCAGTATAGATTATCCACCTTTCTCGACAAACAGCGTTTCTAAAATTAAAAATCACTTAGATTTTCAATGACATAATATGATTTTAATGGCTTTCACGGCAGAAGATTTTTTTAATTTAAAATTTGATTAAATATATGGCTTATGTTATTTTAACGACCTTACGCCGTTTTGATCACTTCACTATGTATTGTCTTTCTTTGCACTAGCTTCTTTAAATTTTAAATTTTGATTTGTAGCGAAAATGACTAATAATCAACTAATTTAAAATATTTTCTGCTGGAACCAACCGTGTTTTTTTAAAAATAGGAGTGCAAAAGTAGAATTGTTTAACACTGATATCGTCTGTGTACTATAAACTTAAATACTTTTTTTATAATTCTTTTTTTTTTTTACTTTTTTTTTTTTTTTTTTTGCAATATTTAAACGGATTATTCAATAAAAATTTCTCCGATTTATCATAAAATTTCATTCCGAGTTTTACTTTCCAAAAGATTTAATTGACTTAGATAATAATATTTTATTTTGCTTCAATCAGTGAACTTATGACAGAAATAATTATGAAACCTGAATTTTATCCTGTCTTTCGATCTTATGAATCAGATCCAATAAAATATTCCTGGGATTCTCACTTTTAAATTTTAAACAAAAAATGTCAATCTTTTGCTATCCAGTTTTACTGTGTGCATGATTTATGCAAGCAAAATTTGTTATGTGAATTTTTTTTATTAAAATTAAAGTTTGTTATCAAATACTGCTTTCAATTCAAGTCAGAAAAATCATTCAAGATGCAACTTTGGTTTTCTTTACCACATTAAGTTCAAGTCTGAAAATAAAAATCTGAGAGCTCATGGGACTCAAGAATTTGCGCAACATCCCCACTTTTTAAACAAATGGAGATTCATAACTTTTTATGAATTTATATGCGAGAAAATATCGGATTGATCATTCCTTGGCTACGTATTATTACTTATATAAAAGTAAGTATCTGTGTTTATTTAGTTATCTCGCTGTTTTACGACAATTCTTTCAATTCGCAGCGTATTTTTGCACCAGTGAAAGAAAAATGAAATTCTAAGTGCATTTTCGATGAAACATGACTTTCCTTTTAGCTGACTGAGATTAGAAAGAGAAAGGTTTTGCGGTTGATAAGTATCCTTGGTTTATGTATAGAACTCAATATATAGGGCATCCATGAAATAACTTGCCCTGATTAGAAGCTGTTGGAGCTGAAACTAATGTTGCAGCTGTGGTCAGTGGTGGTGCTTAAATGAGGAATTTCCAAACCTCGGTGCCTTTAGATATTTTTTTATTAACAATAACAATGAAGTTTAACTCTCAGGGTAAATTCCATTACCCATGAGGTCCGTGCCTGCCACTTATATTCTCCGTTCATGATCGCTCAGTTCAAATTTTGAAGTTTGCTTCTTAAGATGAGGTTCACAATCTATATCTATACTTATAATAAAGCTCAATGTGTGTGTGTGTGTGTGTGTGTGTGTGTGTGTGTGTGTGTGTGTGTGTGTGTGTGTGTGTGTGTGTGTGTGTGTGTGTGTGTGTGTGTGTGTTGGCGCTCCACAGGCCAGACCGTTGAAGCTACAGCTACCAAATTTGATACATGTGTACCTTGGAGATCGGGAATGTGCACCTCGGAGCCCTTTTTTATTTCGAATTTTTAATTAGAATTTGAATTAATTAAAATTTAAGCGAAATTTCGACGTTTTTCTGCTATAACTTCCGAAAATATTATCGCACAAACATGATATTTACATCAATTTAAAGATTTAAAAAATTAGCTTTCTAATGGTATCAGTGTTTTAATGTATAACTTAAGCTTCTATTTTTAACGAATTTTTAAAGAAATATTTTAACCATATTTTTTTTATCACGTGACTGGATAAAATAAAAGAAACAATGACGGGAGTTCAAACTAAAAAAAAAAAACGATCATTGCAAAATAAATCTAAAGAAATGCAACTTTTAGCACTCGACTGAATAAAATAAAAAAAATATTAAATGTGATATTTTCTAAAAAAATAAAAATAAAAATATATAAATAATTGAAAATTTTAGAACGCATGGCAAACCAGCTGGTCGCCGAGGCGACTATTTAAAAATAAACTTGATAAAGAAAATAGCCTTTTCATCGTTTTAATTTTAAAAATTTAATCATATTTGAAGAACATTAAGCTCATGAAAATATCACAAAGAAAAAAACGCAAGCGAAATAAGGGAAAGTAAAAAACTATTATATCAAAATCAAATTTAAGCATGTGTTTTTTGTTTTCCTTGAATTAGTTCACTCTCTCCCTCTCTATATATATTTATTTATACATCTTCAAATCAAATATCAAATTTTCAGTCGTTAATAAATTTTTATTCGTTCACTCAAGTTCAAATACATTTTTTTCAACTTGTAATTAATGACACTCGATGTTAATTCCATTTTTTTTTCAAATATCATTTCATAAATTAAACATAATTCATTTTTAATACTTTAAATATACTTTTAGCAATTTTTAATGAAAATTTAAAACCCCAGGCATTAGCTCAATCGGTAAAAGGCAAGTATTTCGTTATTTTTCACGTGAATGTGAAGAATGCGAACTCTATTCTTGCGAAAATCAATCATTTTTTTCTTGTTTAGAAATAATAACGCAGTTAACATTACAAAATTAGCAAAATAAATATTATGCTGTCAAACAAATAGTTATTGAATCAAAGAGTTTTCAATTTTGTTGTTGCCAATCTGCAACAGGAAATTTGATATCCGAATTTATAAGTGTTTTTAGAAAGTTTATTCCGATTCTGGCAATATCAACAAAAACATGAATAACAGGATTGGTAAACTAATAAATCGATATGAGAACCGTCTCATTTTTTTCTCTGTTAAATAGAGAAACTTTTATTTACACTGGAAATTCCAAACAATCAAATATTTCATATTAAAAGGCTTTTCTAAAATTATCAGATAGTTTTACATAACATGGTGAAGAACTTTGTAATCAAAACGCCTGTCAATCAAAATTCCTTTTTGCACTTGATACCCTAAGGCCAGTTGCACATACAGCGCTTTTTTCTTATCGTTTATTTCTCCGATGCCGACATAACAACAGTAATGTATTGAATTATACGAAATACACTACTGTTGTTATGTCGGCATCGGAGAAATAAACGATCAGAAAAAAGCGCTGTGTGTGCAACTAGCCTAAGTTACACCATCTGCCTACATATATTTAATTTAATTTATTTATTATTGCATTTTATTACGCCCACGAATTCGACCTCAAGCTGTCATTGCGCAACAGTTTACCGAGAAAGATTTCCCTTTCAGACCAAACATAGATGAAACTCTGTAAACGTTCTTATCATTCCATTTCGATTCGGAATACCCCAAACTAAAGTTTCCCACGAAAACCACTTGGCTAACGATCATCTTGAGACCATGACAGATAAGAGAGCTAGCTCACGTATCCTACAGCTTTCGCTTTGATCAGTGACCAGATAGATAAAAGTCGAGTTTACCAACACAAGACGTTTATTATGCTAGAAAGTATTCGGCTGCGTATTAGATATTTGCTTGAAGTGGATTGCACCTCACGTGATCGGTCCATTCATGGTGATCCCGGTTGGGATGAAACGCAGTTTCATTGAGCTTATCATTGCCAGCGAAGGTCTGCTTTACAACTTTCTGTGTATATTGCGTTCTGATAAGCTGGACTCGAAGCACTAATCGTAGTAAATTTTTCATCTCTGTCTGATAAGGCATAGCGCAGGCATTGAAGAAGTGTTTGTTTTCAAAAATTTCCCATCTGGCAAAAAGGATTGTTAACCTTTTAAGCTGGAAATTAGTTGGCAGATGACCAGCTTGTGGCAGATTTAGGTATTATGTAGTTTGTTAACTGGTTCGGCTCGGTTTCATATTTCAGCGCATTTTTAATATGTTATGCTTTATTGTAGGTTAATCATTACTTTTATCTTA
>JAPMOQ010021783.1:235844-260653 GCA_026543055.1 Argiope trifasciata | reverse complement strand
TAGTTTTAAAAATAGTTTTTCATAGACGGCCATTACACACTGACGAAACATTGAACAACGAGCAGAATGTTGCTGTTTTGATGTCACAGCCTGCATTTTGCGCACAAGTAGTAGGTTTGTAGCAGAAGTCCACTTTCTATGTTTTAACAATGTTGCCAATGAAACGCCTTACATTCCTCATTTAATTATGATAAAAGAAAGGCCGGATAGTCGCGAACCGGACACTTGAGAGTGAACTGTATTTTCAAGTCTATGATTTCCAAATCGTTAAGCTATAATATCGATTTATTTTAATTACCCTGTATATTCTCTGTTCATTGAGTACATGAAACTTCTTAATGCAGATTGATTCTATGATGTCATAATTCTTTTAAAAGTATAAATATTCATTTCCTCAGTCATATAACTTTCGCGATATTGTAACCACTTTATTATTCGTGTTTCAAACTGCACAGATAATTAACAGAATCCTTCTTTAACTTTTAGCAATGATAAAAATCCTGTTACTCAATATTTGATGAAACAATGAAATCGATTTCATGACAATTTCAGGGAAGCAATGCAATCTGAATATTAAGCAAATTAAATAAATGGAAATAAAACCCAAAAATTGCTAAAATTTAGAAAAAATATGCAACAATCAATTCAACAGCATAAAAAGATTTTTTTTATATTTATTTTAAGATGACAAAAAAAAAATCAGCTGCTTATTGTGCTGTAAAATGTTTGTAAGTTATAGTGAAAGACATCAAAATTTCTTTTAATTTTTAGTTTATTAAGTTACAGTCCAAATTTAAAAAAATCTATCTCTATGTACATTCCCATCCTCCAAAGTATATATGAGCTAAATTTGATAGCTCTAGGTCAAACAATATGGCCTATAGAACGCTAAGACATACACACACTGTCATCTTTATTATTCATAGAAATAGGGATTCCATTTTATATATATCGTGCACAAAGTAAAGATGTTGTCATTGGAAAAAAACTTTTGGCCATATAAGTTTGATGAATCTTCACTCTTCAGACTTCCTTGGGACCAAAAAAAACTTTGTTTTTCTCGAATGCTTACACTTGTAGAAATCTGGCAATTATAACCCTTAATAAATAAACAAATAAATAAATAAATTTATTTTCACCACCTACTTGAAATGAAATTTTAAAAATTGTCTAAAATAAATCCTTCACATGTTGTCAAATTAAAATACATGGAAATATGAAACCAAATTAACCAATTTGTTAAACGTAGAGCCTCATAATGCGTTGTGTTTAGGACTGCTGTATTTCTAAATCCACCATTTTCAAGCAAAATCTTTTGTTTGTGGGCATGATAATTCAATAACATCAGAAACGGAAAGTCTGTCTGTCTGACCACCTACATTCATATAAATTCGATATAAACGCAACCATAAAAATGAATGACATTTAGCATTCATTTCTATCTCAAGAGCAATAGTTACGCTAAACTTTTTGACAAGTTAGTCAAAAGACTGACTACCTGCTGGTATGTTGCTGAACATTTGAAATACAAAATTATCAATTGTTATCTAATTTTGGTTTATAAATACTCAAATTGAGTAGATCCATTGTTTATAATATTGTTAATAGAGAGTTCTTTCTATATCAAGAACACTGCAATTTTAGCTCTAAGAACATACTAAGCTAATCAATAACAAATATAAAAAACATTTTAGTGCCATTTCTTGATGTCAAACTACTGAAATTAACGATTAATTAATTCACCACAAGGAATAATATTTTGACTTAACGTTAATTATTTATTTTGAAAAATGATTTATTGAAAAAGAAGTCAAATATTCCAACTGTAAACTTTTCAGTAAAAAAATTAATTATATAAAATGAATACTTATCTCAAATTTATTTACTAATAAAAATAAAAATGAATGGATAAAATATATTTCCTCATCGCCAATTTCATTTTTGGATTGAAAAAGAATAAAAAGAAACAATGCATTTCGGTAGCAAATAATAAAACTAAGAAAGATTAATCTGATTCCATTAAAAAGAAAAAGAGCGCAATAAATTTTAAAAATAAATCAAGAAATGCGATTAGATGAATATTTTTTATAGGGAAAATAAAACGCAATCGTTATTTATGCTTCTAGAATAAAAGTTTATTTTTACTCAGCTTTAAATATTTAAAATCGAAAACGTAATAAATCTTCCTATTACTGTAAGAATTAATCTTTTTTTTTTGTTGTTTGAAATAGCGTTAAAAGAATATTTGCAATTCAAATTCAATGAGGAAATAAATATCTTCTGCGAAATCAAAAAAGAAAAAAAATTATTCCTATATCGTCTGCGTTTAAACATAAATATAAAATTGAGAAATTATTGCTCGTGTGATTTTTCTTTTAATATAGATTATATTTTATGCATAAATAAATGATTAATAATTACGTGCATTTGAATCATTATTGATTAATATATAATTACACAATTATCTGAATATCAAAACGATTAATTCTAGTTATTATTGGAAAAAAGATGCAAAATCGGAACCGCAACGTCTAATCTGGAATGGCTGTCCTTTACCTAATTCGTGATTAGCGGTTGAAATCTATCACATTTTCTTTTTATATTTTGAGACTCTATCTTACAAGCATGGGATTTTAATGTCTGGAATCTGAATGCCTTACGAGATTTCTCAATAATAAGCTAAATGGAAATATAACATTCAAATTATTTTTTCCATGCATAAATAGAATCAATATTTAATTTTCCGCAAAATATCTAAATCTGTTAGCAAAATAATGCTTTTAGAACTTTAAGTTTTCAAAAACAACAGAGGGGGATATAGTGTATTCTCTATAATATGTAGGAATAGTATAACTAGTATATGTATGATATTTTAAAATTTCATTTAAAATTAATTTCCTAAATTTTAACTCAATTTAGCCCATATTAACTTCAGTCTAGAATATTCTCTTATTTCCTGATCCCATTCCATCTTATGTAATTAATTCAACAGCTTTGTAAAATTGCTGAATTGGCTAAAAGTCTTATTTTCCCACACTCAACAAAATACCGCTGACTTGACAGAATTCGTTTCAAAACATCATCTGTTTCTTTTTCTTGGTTGTGAGAAAATTCCTGTCTAAATATTTATATATAAACACCGTAGAATTTTTTCCCTATATGTATAAGTTATATAAGCCCAGGAATAAAATTTTCATGAGTTTTCCCTCATTCTGCTCTGAGTCGTTCTGCTGTGTGGGTGTGATTATCGCTCCTGATATACATAAACATGCCTGCTTTTTCTTGATAGAATAAAACAAATTTTAAAACGAAAAGTCTTCATCAATGTCTTCTAACCTGCCGTATGTTTAGAAAATTTTTACATATGTATCTCTAGTAAAATAGTACAATTGTTACTTATGACGCTTTACAAGCTGACAGCGATTTAAGCCTAAATTAGCGTACCTTATTTTTTCAGTAACGCCAACTGGGACCAAGAGTACAACTTCTACTTCATGCTTCACATTCGCCTGCAAAACCCCTTTTTACAGGAAGGACACATTCACACTACTTACAGTTAGAACACAAAAGAACTACCATACCCGAACCTTTGGTCACCTGCGCCAAAATGGCGACTGTGTGTTCTCGCTAAAAAGTCTGCTTGGCGAGATTTGTGGCGGTATAATGGAAAAGCTCCAATATCTTTAAGAATTGCTGTTTAATTTTTATCAATTTCTGCTGCTGAGCTTGCGCAATAATAAAATACATTCGTATTCTGCTACAAATTTTATGAAGACAAGAATCTATCGAATTTATCAGCTCAGAGAATTATAAACATATAAATGAGATTGAAAATGTATTTTTTTTTCACTGCAGAAAGTTTATTCCCGATTTAAATATGTAAATAAAATTTTTTCAAAAAAATGAAGTATCTTTTAAAATATTCTATTTTAGTTTTTTTTTACATATTAATACCTTAACATTGGCATTTATTTTAACCTCACACTTTAATGGGGAGGGAGGGTTTATCGTTCAATAAAAACCGCGAAAATCTTATAATTTTAAACGAGCAATTCTTGTATATACATAAATTTATTTCGTACATTGAAATGACTCCACTGATTTGGATCAAATTTTATATTTAAATGCGGTTTTACTTTTCAAGTTTATCTACATGTATGTGTTTTTCCTGGAAAGAAGAAACAATTTTATACACACAACAATTATAATTAAGTATTGACATGCAGCTATACACAACCTGCAAAAGCGTGTTAGAGGTGAAGTAGTGGTTAAGGCTTGCGTTTTTATCATGTTCGATTCTACTTTTGTAACTCAGATCTATTTCGCTTACAATGTTAAATGAACCGTGGGACGTTAATTTCGTTTAGGATATAACAAAAAAGTGTGTAGAGTAAACTTGGTTTTCAAAATCCTCTTTATAAGTGAGAATTAAGACTGTATTAATCATTATTAGAATTTTATTTCTGGGGTTTTTTGAATTCAAATTAATGATTGCTTATCTACGATTCCTTTATTAAAATTTGCCTGTATAGTTGCAAATTTTATTTTTCTTTAATAGCATTAAATAATTTTAAAATCTATTAAAGAAACGTCATCCAGATTATGAAACGCCGAAAGGCATCATCCAAATTATGAAACGCTAATTATTAAACGCCGACAGACATCATCCAAATTATAAAACGCTCATTATTAAACGCCGAAAGGCATCATCTAAATTATGAAACTCTAATTATTAAACGCTGAAAGGCATCATCTAAATTAGTAAACGCCGAAAGGTATCATCTAAATTATTAAACGTCGAAAGGCATCATCTAAATTATGAAACGCCGAAATCAAATTATTAAAACGCCGAAAGGTATTATTGTGCAATTTATTTTAATTTATAACAATCCAAAACATGTGCATGCCACCTTTAACATTAATAATAGCAAAAATGAAACAACACAACTTATTTATTCATTCATTTGGCATATTTTATTAACTCAGAAATTATGCAACCACGGTTATTGAGAACGAAGTGACATTAAATCATTTTTGTCCTATCTAATCCAAGACGTTTTGAGGATTTAAATAAAATGTGTGAGAGATGAAATACTGATTTACTTCCTTTCACTTCCGGGTTAATGGCTTGAGTTGGAAGCCAAAGCACAACAGATTGGCACATTTTTAAATCATTCGTTCAAAAATGTTTCGACTTTCAGTTTTTCACGATGAAAAAGTTCTTCGTGTGAAATACTAAATTAAGTGAATTTGTAACAAAGCCTGTGAAAAAATATTCTTTAGAAATAGCTATCCAATTAATAATAGTCCTAATACCGTTACAAAAAAATATGTTACATCTTCTGTTGTAGATTTTGTTTTAAAATATATTGGAAGTTAGCCAACCCGAAGGTAACGAAACCATAAAAAAGTTAATCTTATTCAAAAATAAAATCCTAGAAAAATTATGTTTAAAAATGAACACATTATGAGAAAAATTACAATTTTATCTTAAAAATGGTTGTAAAGACTTGTCTTTGATATTTGCGTTTTTTATAATTAATACTTTTTTTAATAACAAACAGTTAATTATTTTAATAATTAATGATATTTTCAATCAAAAATTATATTGATTTCAACATAATAATTTTATTAAACAAGTGAGTTTAACAAAAAATACATCTCTTCGAAAATAATGCATATTATAATAAATAAAATAAAATTGTATAATAAATGAATAATATAGTATATTAAATCTTTAAACACATTGGAGTAATCCGCATTCTAATGTTTTTATTAAGATACATTTTTTAATTGCCATTGCATTTCAATGCATTACGCAGTAGTTAAGTCCTCTGATGAATTAATTTTGTATCATGTAAGAAGATAATATTGTTTTGACTTGAGGTTTTTGAAACGATTTGAAAACAATAATTATTGAAACCTCAAAATGCTTAGGCAACAAATTGACGGTTTATCAATTTTCTTTTATTTTGAAATCGGATTTCACAGTATAGCTTTTGAAATATCTATCATCTGCTAATGTAATTTTATATTATAGTCAGCTTTCACAATATATTTAGTTTTTCCATTATCTATCGTCGGCTCATGTAGTTTTATTTTAAAGTTATTTTCATGTAATTACTGAAAATAAAAAGTACAGCCATATCTAATAATTTTCTAACTTAAATTACTCTAAAAGTTAACATGTATAAATTAATCTAAAAGTTAATTTAAATAAATAAATTAATCTAAAAATCTAAAAGTTAATTAATTAATTCTTTAAGTTAAAATTAATCTAAAAGTTAATTTAAATATATAAATTTTAGATTTTTGAAATTTTAGTTTTTAATCTGAATAATCAAAATAAGTTCAAAATACTGTCAATTAGTATATTGCTAATAGAAAATTCAATGGTCCTAAAAAAGAAGGAATTGCTACGAATTCGAATCGCAATCAAGTTCTTGTTCTTATTTCTTTTACCAAGAAGTTAGAAGGACATTTATTTAATATGACATGTCTTGAAATTAGAATTTGATATTCAGTCATTTAAAATTAAATCAATAACTCAATTCAGATTAGCAATGCTTTATTTCAAATCAAACCGCCCGAGATTTGTTCCCATGTCATTCCGTTTCCCCACACGTGGCGCCGTAGGCTATCGGAATTACGGCACGACACGACCTTCTCGCTTTTTTCACAATTATTCTAATTTCTTCCCCCCGAAGCGAATACGCATTTCGAAAAATCATCTGTCAGTTGAACTTTTCATCTTCGGTCGCCTTGTACTATACCAGATCGGGCACTCTGCCAAAACATTCGCCGACGTCTCGGCGCCAAAATCGCGTTTTGTTTGTTTATTTCTTTCGTTCGGCAGCAGGTTTGAGTCGCGCGATTTCGTTTGATATTGGCTTTTTGTTCTTGAATCGAGAGCTTTCTTTCCCCGAAGCTTTGTATCAGAAGAAAAAGAAAAAAAAAAAAAAAGGGATGAAAATTATTGACATTCCTTTATTTTTTCCCTTTGAGTCTGTCCGTGTTGGTACTATATAATATATGTCATCTTTTATTAAAGGACATATCAATTAAAACACTCCAATTAGCTGGGACACTATCAAATTTCGAAATTTCTATTATGACAAAAAAGCAGCTTCAATTGCCCAATATTTTTACACATCAATAAATAATTTATTTTAAGTTTTTTTAAAAAGATTAGATGGATTTGTGAGACAAAAAAAAATATAATAATCGAATTTCTTTTATATATACACGGGGGTTTCTTTTATATATGCGAGGGGGATTTCTTTTACATTTACAAGGCAAAGAAAAATGCCTTATTAACTATAGACACAGGATACAAATGGTACTTAAGAGATATGTAGCGGTCACTTCTCTACATAATCACCAAACCTGTTGAAGCATTCATCACACCGCTGGACCCATTTGTATAGCATGTCGTGGCAATAACTAGGTTCTTGGTTATTGAGTCAGTTCTCGGCTTTCTTTTAAACATCATTGAATACCATAAAACGGAAATAGTCACTAGGAATTCGGGACTGTATATGTGGTAATCCTGACCTCCCACCTAAAGGTTTCCAGAAATCTCTTTGCTCGCTTCAAAAGAACGATACCATTTCTCCACCTGTTGTCTACTCATTGCTTAGTCTCCTTATATTTCAACGATTTGTCTGTGAATGTCCGATGGAGTCACATTCTTTGTCCATAGAAATCGTATCGTGGCTGGCATCTCTACGCACGATCATTTTTCTAGACGTCTTGCCATTACTGTCGCTGTTTCAGGTCTCAGTATCAGCACTATCTCTTCGAATGGCCAGTCTAAGACAACTAGCGCCACGTGTCTCCTTCCTGAGTAAAAATATCCCCATCCATAATTTCTACTTTCCAAATATTGCTGCTTGTAAAGTTTTTTTTGTTGTTGTTTTGTTTTGTTCTTATCACCTCCCATTGGTATAATATGAATAAATGTTTAAAGGAAAAAGTAGTACAAGCAAAACTATCGGAGCCTAAGATAGGGTGGTACAGGGTAGACGAAACGGATCCCCACATCAAAAGGGGAGGGGGAGGGTCCAAGTTGAATAGAAAGTTTATTTTATGTTTTCATCTTTAATGAACTTTTTTTAAACAAAATATGTTTACAATATAAAAAACAAATATATAGCTAATTTAGGTTCTAGCCAATTTTCTTATTATATACCTATAATGAAGTTAAACATTTAAATACCACCATAAAGTTTGGTCTTCATTACTGAAGTATTGAAGCAAGGGGGGGGGGGTAAAAGTTTTTGCCCCGGGCCCCAATTAGGCTAAGTCGGGCCCTGAATAGTATATATAAAACACATTATTTATTTTTACCACTAATTGTTCCAATAAATTTAATTTTTATTATTAAAATCAAATAACTATAAATACAATGGAATCAATTATTGGTATTAAAATAAAAATTTTAATTGTGTTTGTTATCCTGTTTATTATACTGTGTATCAATACTGCGCATTCCGATTACATACAGACTTGAAGCTTAGAAAATCAATTCCTTAATTGTGAGTATTCTTTATTATTGATAATGAATTAACAAAACAAATAATTATGCAAAGGAAGTCACAGAATCAGAAAATCCAAACATTGACAAGCAAATGTCCAGAAAATTTAGCAATTCTTTAATTTCAGTATTGTTTATTTGATGAAATAAGAAATAATAATATTAATTTCATCGAAAAAAAATGTTTGATATCGCTGCTTATATCAAACTATTTTTCATAAAAAAGATAGTTTGGTAAAAGCGGCTTTGATCGGGATTAAATTTACTTTTATAAAAAATTTACGGGATTAAATTTACTTTTTATAAAAAAATACTTTTGTATCAGAATATTAAGTTGATAATATTCAATCCGTTAAAATTTTTATCCGATTCTTTTTAAATTTTTTCTGTTAAATTTAGGATATCAGTTGAATCAAACAATGTTTAAAAGCTATTGATAGTTGATTAGTACCATAATTATTAATATTTATTCTATTAAAACACAAAATGTTCTTAACAATTATCGAAATATAAGAAAGATTCTAAAGAATATCGTGAGACAGTTAAAAAAAATTGTGAATTTTTCATTAATATAAAGCATGAAAGCAAATAAAAGGAGTAGTTGTTCTTGTTACGAATTGTTACTCATCTACTGTTAAGATTTTTCGATCAAAATTTTTCTGTTTATTATTTATTCGAAATTTTTAATGTTCTGACAAATGCTTTTCGTATGCATTCTTATTTTTCGGCAATAAGAAATATTTTGATTCCTCTCCAAAACTTTATATTCCTTCCCTTTATCTGAACTTGAGCGAAGGACATATTTATTTTGGGGTATTGTAAAATCGCAATTTTTAATCCAATAAATGCCAAAAGATATGCCATAAAATAAAAGAGAAATTTCAAAAATTAATGGTTAAGTAATTTAATGTTCTAATTTTGTTCGTCAAAGTTGTATCAAAATGTCTATTTAAATCGTCTGCGTTAATTTTTTTTCAATTAATAGCAAAGAACAATTTGCATGCAAAGGAAATTGGTATTGTTGAAAAACTAAAATATTGAATATGATATGTTTAAAAAAATTTGGTATCATCATAAGAATGGCAAAATTTTGATTAATTAATCATAACTAGAAGTCGTTGCTGTCGTCGAATATTAATTTCATATCTTACAAATGTTTTTCTGCTATAGCCATCGTTTGAGTACACTTGTTGCTAGAAAAGATCAAATTACCACTGTAAAACAAACATAATCATTTTAAACGACATAAATTTAATTTTTTAATTTAAAACATATTAAAAAAAGAACTCTTGTAAGTAGTGAATATTCCGAATGTTTTCTTATAAGCTTACTTTCCTAATTCCAAAATCGTCTGCTTTAAATTTTATTTACAAATTTATAACAATTGAAGAAATAAATTGGCATCATTGAAAAGATAAAATGTGAATTTTGATGCGGGGTAAAAATATTCTTTTTCTCTGAGTTTACTACGGAAAAAAAAGAGAGCAAAATGTTTGATAATTTATAGTTAACTGTGCATTTAATTATTTTTTCTACTTTAAAAGCTCACACTATTCTTTCTTGTTTTTTAAATAAGTGCTCAAAATTTGGTTGAATTCTGTTATATATGTGGAACAAACATTCCTAAATGTATATATAGTCAATAATTTTAATTTACATTCAGATTAAGTTATGTTTTGACAGACGTAAATAATTAATTCAACTAGATTTACTAATAAAAAGAATTATCACGTCTGAAAAAGAAATCAAGCGAATAACTCCAAATATTTATTTTCCGAGACCAAAACAAATTGTATTTAAAGGTTTATTAATAATGTCCTCGATTCATATATTTGTTTATTTGAAATTTTTATCGCTAACTTGATCTTTTTTCAGTTGACTTAGATCATTTGACATTATCGTAATTGCCTTATTTTGAACACATTATATTACAAGGAATGTTAGCTCTTATTATTTAGATTTCCTCTTTAGTTTCTCTATAATTTCTAAATTAATTATTTACAAATTATATTCTATTAGTTTCTGTTTAGTTATTCTCTATTTAGTTCCTCTAAAAAAAGTTTTTGATTCAAATGCATCAAACCAGAAGTCACATGACTAAAATAAAACTAACTGTTGTAGGGATTTTTATGGAATGTTTCTAACCTATTTACCATTTAACACAATGTATACTGTGTTAAACGCAACGAAAAAATGCCGTGTTGTTTTTAATCTAATTGGCTGATTTTATCAGTGGCAGTTTTTTAGACATGTTTCGACTCCAAAGAAGAGCATATTATAGCAACTCTTTTTCTAAAAAATCAATTTCATTTCACTTATGAGACATTTTTAACTAAATTATTTCATTAACGACTCAATTAAAGTCTTTTTATTTTGTGAAAATGTTTGTTTTTTACTTGCTAAAAAACATTTTTTTTTACTTGTTCCTTGCAATTATCATATTCGTTTAATGTGTTTTTATAATTATACTTATAATTATAATTTAACATTTTTAGCCATGTCATTTGGCATAGTTTTCTTGCATTATTGGTTTGTTTTTTAATCGTAGTACTCTCTATAATCTTAGGCTTTTGTGTATCGATCATATTTCATATTTCGCTTTTATGATAAACTGATACAGATATTTTATCATGGCTGCGACGTAACTTAACCAGATTTTTTTTGTAATAAAAGACGAACAAACTAAAACTTGTTTATTTGCTTATTAAGACCTGCATCTAAATTTGTACGCAATTATATTTTATAAATAATGTTATAACTTAGCCAAGCTAATGAAATAAATAAAAACTTCACAAATATACGAAGTGAAATATTCATATTATTTTAATATTTCATAGAGTTCGTATGCGTTGCAGATTTATTCAAATGGTAACGAGGCTAATATTACATTTGTAATCGACTTACTCACGACCTTTCCTTTATGTTTCTGGGCCATGGCAGTTGCCAACTCTAATATCCGCCACCGGTTGATATCCTTAAATTCCGGATTTTATATCTTTTTTATTAAAATGGAAGTGTCTTTTAATCAATATCTCAAATAAATATGGAATAATCTATTCAGCAAAACAGCAAAGTATTTATATTGCCGCATTGAAAAGAAATAATCGTGGTTGATTAGTCGAATGGTTATAACACTAGTCTCGTTGTCAACAGATCGTGAGTACGAATCCCGTTAGATTTGTATAGGTAAGTTCATAAACCAGATAACAATTTCCGAACAGGAGTGTGCACTTTTGTCTAGGGGTTATGTTACGTTGCTACGGATTCAATCATAATTTAATATTATTGTGTCAATCAAAATGACGAGTGCAAGCTGCCTCGTAACGAGTCTCAGGATTCTTGTTAAACCCGGCGGAGGGAAAAGAAGCAGAGCCGCCTAGTGGCAAGGTAGATAATAACATTTGTACTAAATAGCACTGAATAATTCAAATATTTTAACCAGAAAGAAATTTTAATTGGAATTAATTCATAAAAATAATTTTTTTTTGGGGGGCATAGCTTATTAGTACCGCGAAAAGCCAGGCTAAACCCCGATGATACAAATTACTAGCATGATGCTTCCAAATATCCATTATCCCCCCCTCAGTTTAATATTTTTCCCACCCATTTCCCACGATAGAGAGGGAAATACTTCAAATAACGAAACTTCTATAACAGTACAACTTGCTTCAACTTTTATTATTTGGTTGAATGGTCAAACTCTAAACTTCATTACGAAACAAAATAAATAAATAATAACTAGTACAGTAAAAACTCCTTATTCGCGCTTCCTTCATTCGCATTTTCACTATTCGCGAATTTAAAAAATGCGACCCCATTCCTATATTCGTGGCTAAAAATTTCTTTATTAGTGTACCTAATAAATATATACATAATAATAAAAGGATTCCAATAAGTATCCAACCCAATATCCTTTGTAAATACCGTCAAATGGACTAATAAAAAAAGTAAAATACATCTTATTACAACTTTGCCTAAAGTATGTTGTTAAATGATATCTCCGAGGACTTTGACAAAAGCCGCCTTCGCCGCGATCAGTTCGTCATCTGACCGTGGTTCAAAATGACGAGGTCCGTCCCAAAATAGCCCTCGTGTTGCTTTAAACGGGACGTTAATATAACTAAACCAATCGCCGCGATCAGTGTTTTTGAGAATGTAAATAAACAGAATGAAAGCAACCTTCTTATTCAATGAATAAAGTATATTTGTAGAATTAAACACTAAGAAATAAGGTAGAACATGACATTTAATTCGAAAAATCTTAGTGAAGGTTTAAGAATGGCTAATGAGCTTTGTCAACATTGATCCGTATATGGAACGAAGTCTTATTTTTAAGAGACAAATTGCTAATGCGACTGCTGCGTATCAGACTGAATGGAAGGAGCTTTTAAAAATTGCCAAGCAATGGAAAATTATAAAATTCTTTCAACCATTGCCTAAGCCTTAAGATAATTAATCAAAATTTTCAAAAACTTCAATTAAATTGATTCTTTAATATATTTTTTTAAAAATTTTGTCACATGGTAACGTATTCCCTATAATACCATATAAATTATCATTCCGTATTCACGGTTTCTGTATTCGCGGCATATTTATGGAACATATACCCCGCGAATAAAGAGCTTTTATTGAATGAAATTTTTACATATGATATTTTATATATCTCTTAATGCGCTTCTCTATAGACATTTCTTTTTTAAGAGCGCATATAAACAACCCAATAATTACTTATTAACCATCATTAGAAAGTTACATCAATGTGATTTTCATTGATAAAATTTCCTCTTTCGATGTAACTGATTCCACGAATATCATTTTTAACCCGGAAATGCCATATAACTTTTCTGGTTTATCATGTAACACATCAAAAGGATATCCATTTTAATGATGCTTGACAGGAAGATAAAAAAACTAAATCAATTAAATAAAACCGACGTAACCACAGAAATAATCTTTTGAAACAACAGCCACTGATAGTGAAATATCCATAAAAAGATTAGACACGCTTTCAATTAGATGATATTTTTTTAAACCACAAAGTGTTATTTGATTTAACATGATTCGTGTAATCAACGGTTATTTATTGAAAATTACTCTACCGCTCGTTTGAATTTTGACGCACAAGAATCACGTGATTTTTCAAAGCGTATTGCGTAATCAGGTGAACGGTGAAAGTGCATTAAAAAAAGGATAAGATGGATTTACATAGAAGAGAGATTATTTCAATGATATTCAGAAATTAATGTGATTTAAATTTATTACCAACAAATCAATCTGTCATGTGCAAGTATTTCGTAGAACTGAATACATGTACTTGCATTATTCTCAAAATAATAATAATAATAATGCTATATTTCAAAAATTAATTAGAGCTATAAAAAGAAGAAAACTTTTTAAAAACTCTTTTATTAATATTATTTGTTCCAAGTTCGTAGAGATAGAATTTTGCAATCGATTTTCCGCTCTCTTACTGATGTGTCGGAGTTTTAGAATTTTTTAATGTTTTTTATTTCTCAAATAACAATATGATATTTTAAGATTATTACGAAATTTAGCAATCTATTAATTATTAATAAAATAAATTTTTATTCCTTTTCAATAGCACCACTGGAAAGTGAGTTTGAAAAACAATAAATCTTTAAAAAAAGAATGCGATACAGATAAAAAGAAATGTGCTGCTTTGTAAATTAATTAAAGTGTTATTTTGAAATTGTAAATTATTTATAGTGTCTTATAGTTTGGTTTCCGGATGTTTTTACTTTGAATAAAATAAATAAATGCAAGTATTTTTTTATCATTTTTTTTTGTGTGTGTACTCGTGTTCGTATGACAGAGAAGGTATAGTAATTATCACAAAAGTCAAACTCCAGATTTTGCCTGGCGGCGGTGGCCTGGTGTTGAGGTCTCGGCTTCGGAACCGGAGGGTTGTAGGTTCGAGGCCCGATGATTCCTCCGATATATATATATATATATATATATATATATATATATATAATTTCATACACAATCTGTAGATATCTTTTCATTGTTAAGACCTAATTTGTGCTAATTTCATCATTTCATCTAATAATTAATTCGTATAATTTGCCAATGTTAAAAAAAGAGGGCCTTGTGATAAGATCTCGGCTTTGGAAGCAGAGGGTTGTAGTTTTGAGGTTCGATTCCACCGAAAAACCGCAGTGTAAGCGGGTCTGGTGCACGTTAAATCCGTCCAGGCCAAACATGCACCCACTGGTATGGAAGTTTGGAGAGGGTGTGACAGCTCAGGTGTCGTACTCGTCATCTGACCATAGTTCAAAATGACGAGGTCCGTCGCAAAATAGCCCTAGTCTTGTTTTAATACGGGACATTAATGTAACTAAGCTAAACTTAACTCCAGATTTTGCCAAATCTCCATGTATTAGACAACCCCCTCCTTGAGATCGAAAACTTTTTTTTTGGAAAATGCCTGTCTCATTTTTCTGTGACAAAAATAACTTATAAACGCTTTTGCCAGCTAGTCGAATAAAATTTCGCACTCCCTTTACACCAAATTTGTAGACATCCATCCCATTATCAGTAAAATCTATTCAGAGGAAGTCTGTTTGTGCGGCTGTTCAAATATAAGTTAACACGATAATTTGAAAACAAAAAGGAATAAAATTCAATACACGTATTTGACGTCTACAGTGTAGACACCTATCTAGACTTTGAGACAAATCGATGAGCGGGTTGACTGACTGGTAGTTTGTACTTTCAGAAGTATTTCCAATAACTCAAAACTTAATGCATCGACTTAAATGCATTAAATTTGATTAGTTATTTTGTCACTACATGTGCAGTTTTGTGTCAAATTTGTGTTTCAATCGATTGGAAATAAAGCTTTTAAAACAGAAATTCGATTTTTGGATACTATTAATCACTTGCCATGGATTAATCGCCCAAAAAATCGCCAATGGTGCCAAGCTACATTCAATAAAAGTACTAAATTGAGTCAAAAGGTTGATAACTTTTGACTATTGAATGATAATTCCACGGAAAGCATTTTCTCGAATAACACCTCACTGAAGAGTAAATGAGAAAGCTTTGGGAGGGTCACACTCGTTGTTTTATCATTGAATATTAGTTTGGAATTAAAAAATAAATTTTTAAATCTTTATTTGAACATTGGTTTAGTATAGTTATATTAAAGTCTCGTTTCGAAGCAACACTAGGGATATTTTGGGGCGGACCTCGTCATTTTGAACCGTTGTCAGATTAATTTTTAAAAACTTTAAAGATATAATTGATTAAAGCCGAAAACTGTTTTTATTATTACTTTTGATAAGGTAAAAATCCATATATTGCAGTAACAATTCGAACATATTTGATAGTTTCTGAAGCACGACGAGTACTTGTCTGTTTTAACGGCGACCCAAAAAGCGCGAAGAAAAGGTTTCTTCAAATTATCAAAACACACTCAATTGTATGAATACATATATATGCGTGTGTGAACATTAATTTTATATATTTACTAGCCGCCTTTGGCCACCAGTTGGTTTGCATTTTCAATTAAATCACATATTCATTAGCCTTGAAGCAATTCCGGGCATTGATTGGCCTGAAATTAATATTTTCTTTAAGATGATGGACGGAAAGTTTTAAAAGAACACGTTTTCCTTATAATATTCTTTAATTTTATAAATCAGTCAGTTTTAATTATTGATTTAGAAGACTGATTGATGTAGCAACTTTTATTTAAAATATTAATAAAATTTTTTGTAAAATATGGCTCACAGAGAATAGTATGAAGAAATCTGAATCTCATCATTCATCAAAACATTGTTTGATTCAAGCTACATAAAATGTAATAATTTACTTCATTTAGACCAAGCTAACAGTACAAAACAATATACATGCATATTACTCATATTTTAACAATATGCCATTAAGTCGGGATTTCAATGCATATCCAATTTTGCACGAACAACATATACGTTATGGGAAGATTAAATGACGAAACAAATGAAGCTTGTTGCAATATTTTGCGATTATTTATAAAAAAAACTTAAACAAATAAATATGCTCAGATAAAATGCGGCAAATGTTGCAATCAGAAATGCAATCAAATTTTTTGACAGACCCTAAAACATCCTTGAAATGATTTCATCTTTGACGTGATCTGTTGAAAAAGGCTTCTATATTCGATAGTCAAGAGAGATTTCAAATGTCTTAGATGGCCTTGAACTTTTTAGCAGAGTCATTCATTTCTGACGATACACTGTCACCAAAATCAGCTCTTCGAATTCTTCAACACACTTTTTCGTGGGCGTAAAAAACTCATTCATGGAATATAACGAGATTATTAACAAGCATGAAGTGACTGGTCCGTTGACCTTGTATATATCCTTGTGTTGAAAAGCTGAACCGTTCCTTTAAAAAGGTCCGTTTGTGCTTTTTTAATGGAGAATTTTATCTACAAATGTGTCTTCTGAAAGGGTTCTTCAACTGCAGGTCTTGATCCGAAGTAGAACGGTTAAAAAATATATATTTGCACAAACAAAAGAAAAAAATCCGTAAATTCCAACGGAGTTCCCGTCTTTGAAATTAACCATAATTTAAGTCAGTAAAAATAAAAGAAAAACAATTTTCAGAAACACACTATTATTATTGCAGTCAAAATTGGAAATCTTTACATTTTAATTATTTTCAAATTCATTATTAAAATTATTAGATAATTTTGTCATTTTTTTACCAAATTGCCAATTATTGAGTGCCTGATACATGGTATCAAGTTGATGCAGTATAACCCAATTCTCTTTCAAATACATGGGGTTTATAATTATTCACTTTGGAATAGTCATGAAAAGTGAACTATTGGACCAAATGTTACCAAATTTGGTAATAGTTTAAAGGAAATCATGAGAATTTCTCATCTGCCAAAAAAAAGTAAAAACACTTAACGTCAAGGGAGAAATGGCGCTGTGTGCAATATTGTATGCAAAATAGGACATGAAAACATCGATTTAAAATGTGTTTAATCGTTTTTGAAACGATTAAAGACATGTCACAAAGCATGTTCAATGTTGCTTCCACCATTTTATGAAAGCAAGTTAAATAGCATAATTACATGCTCATCATTGGCTCTTAGAATATCAGGACGAAAGTTATGCACATGTCGGTGCATCGCTACTTTCGGTTTCACCAAATTGTTTAGATTATCCCCATAAACAGTGCTTTTGGGATAGTACACGTTGAACACGTTTTGTAACATGTTTCAATGAAACATGGAACAAATAAACACATTTCAATTTACACGAAACAATTTTTACAACACATTTTTAAATCGATGTCTTCATGTCCTATTTTGCTGAATAATATTGCATACAGCTCCAATCTCTTCCCTGGTGGTGAGTTTTTAAACGTTTTTTTCAGAAAGGAAATTCCCATGACCTCCTCTAAGCTATTACCAAGTTTGAAAACATTTGATCGAGTAGTTTTCATTTTATGACCATTTCAATGTGGAATTTTAATTATAACCACTTGTACGTAGGAAGTCAGACAAAAATTAATTAACAATCAAATTTCATCATAAAATCGATAATACAGAAATCTTCAAAAATAAAGAGCAGATTGTTATCATTCACTCCATTTCAAGCATCCATGCTTTGTCGTCAGCCGGTATTTATTTATTCATGAAATATTATAAACATCATCTTTATCTAAAAGTTTGCGTGGAGGCCGATTGAAGAGCGTTACGGATTCTTTGCATAGTAATTTTTCAATTGCTCTTTTGCCCGTTTGTAGACACCGAACACAGCATTTTGTTGCCCCTATACATAAAAATATTTTTCTAACTACCCGTTGAACAGTTTAGAAGACGGTTGTCCTCAATAATCTAATAAGATCCTTAAATCTTTAAATTCATTGATGGGTATACATACGCCATCGATCCCCAAGGTGTTACCCAGATATTAAAAAGTCAAATATGCCAACATATGATGTCATACTTCTTCTTTTATCATAAACCACCCCCGATGGGTGTACCTCGAAATGAGGATGAGATGCTTAAGGCATAGTAGTCGGATCTCGCTAATGTGATGACATCTTAATAAGACAGTAACAGCCGCTAGACATGAACGTACTGTTTTGTCGAATCTATAAGTCACTGGACTTCAAACCCAAATATCACAGGTTTGATCCTTGGCGGAGTTCAACCTACACATTGGCACAATTCCAGCCAACCTATCGCCACATTGGTGACCTTGCACTATGAACGTTCAAACTGCTGTCGTGGCACCATTTACCCTCAGCAAACGCCGCCAACACAAAGCCGTCAGACTCACTTGACGCAGCAACAACTTTCTTCGCTCGCCATTACGCTTGGTGGTAGGGAAACACTGTTTTCGCTCACCATAACGTTTGTTTCTACAAAATCGTTCATCTCTACAGACTCACTGGTAGGGGAGTATTGGGGTGACATCTTAAAATTCAGCAACAGCCACTAGACACTAGCGTTGGCTTTTGTCTAACGGATAAGTTACTGGACTTCAAACCCAAACATCGCTGGTTCGATCCTTGGCTTAGTTTAGTTTAGTTTAGTTATAATAACGTCCCGTTTAAAGCAACACGAGGGCTATTTTGGGACAGACATCGTCATGATGGACATGGACAGGTTAGGTGATGAGGGCGACACCTGAACTGGCACCCCCTCTTCACACCAAACCACACCAGCTGGATGACGTTTGGCCTGAAAGATTTAACGTGCAAGAGACCCCCTCACACAACGGTTCTTCGGTGGAAGCGAGCCTCGAACCTGAAACCCTCCGGTTCCGAAGCCGAGATCTTATCACCAGGCCACTGCGGCCCCTTTCGATCCTTGGCGGAATTCAGCCTACACATTGGCCCAATTCCGCCAATGCCATCGCCACATAAATAAGTTGGGGATATGGCTCCTCCCATCAATGACTGGACGTGCTTCCTTTGGGATGGATTGTACCGTGACCGGTGACGGCTCGTAGAACTCAACCACCAGTAATCCGGTCATTCAGCAGAATTTATCGTGTTTCTTCGGGTGGGGCGAATAGTCAATGGCATGATTCCCATGCCTTTGTGTGTGGGGGAGGTAAATGAAGAGGAAAATCTTCAGGCACCCCCTGGGTGGTGGGGGTTACCTACTGATGAAGGAACGTGCTTCCCACATAGAAGATTGTTCCATGACCAGTGATAGCCTATAGGACTCAACCTTAGCTCCTGCCAATGCTGTTGCAGCGCTCTGGTCAGTTAGATTAAATCTGCGTGCCTTAGCGGCAAGTCAGAGTAACCAAGTGCGTTACTACCATTTAAGAGTTGCAATTAAATTTATAGTTCTGAAGGATATGAAAGATTTATATGTTATAAAGTTGAGAAATCCCCAAAATTAAATTATACATTCATATCTGAAGAGTCAAATTCATGAAGTTTCTAGTCTATGAGTTTTTAAAACAGTTATTTACTTATGCCTTCTTACTTATTGGAAATATTAAGTAAAAGGTAAAAATTCAATAAGGAACTAAATTAATTTTATGAATTGTGCATTTGACTGGCTGTTGCTAAATATACTTAGATACACAAAATTCGTGGTGGTGATAAGTGTATGGCAGAGCTAAATATAAATATTATTATAAACTTCTCGCAGTTTGTTAATATGCAAGAAGATATTTTCTTTTCTCTTTTGAATTTCTGCTAATGTTATTCTTGCGTATTTTTTTTTTAATGTCAAAAATCAAAAATAATTTAAAAGGGTCTTCTAATCCAAAACATAGTAACATGATAATGTTTTAGTCTTGGTTTATATAAAATTAAATTATTTTTTTAAAGTATACCTTTAATCTTTTTTCAAAGGGTACTTGTGGTACCTGCCTACAAAAATTATGTTCAACGTCATTGCAACACGGCAGTGTATAAGGGAAGTAATGAATCATAAATTATATCGTAAAACCTAATTATAAAATATTTTTTAAAATTATTAAAGTTAATACAAAAATGTTATTTAAATCCACTTTTTCTTTTGCATTTTTAAGTAGTTCAAAAATGGCTTTTGTGCAATATTTTGTTCTGAAATCATTATAGGAAAATGTCAAACTTTTTATTAATTCAATTAATTATTTTTGAAGGACTGGTTTAAGATAAAAAAAAATCTTTCATAGTATACATTTAATACTCAAAAATAATTATGCTTCATGTTAGGTAATTCTAGCGAGCGGTTTCTGTTGTAGAGCATCTTGAAATAATTTTTTTCCATGTATATGATATCAAACGTTTATAGAGTGTCAGTTTATAAATATTATCACATTAAAATGTAAACAAATGCAACATTTACCAGACTAGAATATTTATCTGCAATGTGGCGTTTGTTGTCATAACTGCAATCTTAGCAACGCGCATGATGTGTACATACTGACAAAACAGTTACAAAACAAAACACTGCTGAAACCTCATCTTTTTTTCGTTCCACTAGTTCAAGGTCGTTTGTTGTCTGTGGTGGAGGTAACGGAGGCAGGGCGTGTGGGACAGAGCGAGAGGGTGGAACCAGGAAAAATCGAAAATTGATCGCCAGACATTTTGCGAGTGCACTCGCTCTCGACCCATATTCTCAGATCCAACCATATCGATTTTTCCTGCAAGAGAAACGGCGAAGTAAAAGCTGGAACACTGCGCATATCTACTGGCGCATGCGTACTTTGAACTCGGTAGCTGAAGATACCATATTTTTTTTAATTAGATTATCCTTTCACTTTAATTATTAAAATAATACCATGATATATATATATATATATATATTATAATTTCTTATAATTCCTAAATTTTGAAGAGAAACATATTTGAATTAAGAAGTCTGACAGAGTAAAAACTGAAGAAATCTTTACGATATAATTTCCTATTAGAAATTATACTATTATTTCCTTCTTTGAACTAATTTTTAAATCTATATTTGTTTAAAAAATCAATGACTTATTTGAAGTTAATAATTTTTATAATTCTTCATTTAACAAATTTATAGACATAATCACAAAATGGAACTAAGAATCCGCATTCCATATATTTTTATTTGGCGGAATGCCAAGTTCTACATTGTTGCCGACCATAGGAGTATAAAAATAATTAGTATAATAGAATAGTATAATCTTCCAAAATTTTGCAAATATGTCGTGCACCATTACAAAAATAAAGAGATGGGGAAAATTCTGATAAATATGCAAAATAAGGAAATAAAATTCGAGACACGCTAACATAACAATTTCTAACGGATAATTTGAAATTCTAATAAATTTCGAATTAAAATGATTTCTTGTTTTATATTATTTTATCTTCATGAATATTAATATCTTTTATTTGCTCAAGTTATTTTTTAATAAACAGCGACATACAAAAAATAATAAATAACATGGAAAATGTAAAATTTATTTAGAATAATTATCTAGCAAATAAAAAAAAGGGAATTATACAAGATTTTAAGATATACAAAAATAAGATAAATCCACCAAATGCAAATATTTTTAAATTTTAATTTGAATCGTTTGAGAAAAAAAAAAATATATGATGATGAAACATTTGCTCAATAAACAATGCAATCGTTTGCTCAATCACAAACAAAATTTAATTATGAAAATTTGTAATATATTAAAAAGACGATTGAAAAAATAGCCCGGGATAGAGAATAGCTGGACAAAAATAATTTTGAGAAAAATATGTTTTGTTTAGAAAGAAAAGCAAGAAAAGAACAAGCCAAGATGCTATTCAAATTATACTATTTGATGATTTCTATTGAATTCCTTTTCCTTTAATCAAAGAAATTTAGTTTATTTGTCTTTTTTCAATTCCCATTATTATTTCACACTCTTTATATATTTATTTATCTATACATCTTGCTCTAATTTTCAATCGCTTATAAAATATCTTTTATTCATCTACTCAAGTTCAAATATATATTTTCCGTAGTGGATGACACTTGATGTTAATGCAGTTTTTTTTTTAATATTAATTCATTCATTAAATTAAATTAAATTTTAATATTTTAAATAGTTTTAAAAGTTTTAATAGTGTGTAATGAAAATTGAAATAAACAGGTAATCGGTAAAATGCAAACTTTTCAGTATTTTTCGCGTGAAGGTGAAGAATGCGAGTTCTGTTCCTGCCAAAATCAATAATTTTTTTATACTATTTTTTATACTATTTTTTTTTTGATAATTATTTAATAAAAAGTAACTAAAATAGAAATTTTTTTTGCTGAGCTAAGTAGGAATTTATTTTTTAAAAATTTATATTGCTTGTTTTTTTGTAATTCAGAAAAGTTTTAAGATATAATTTCGAAAAACGTAAGTGCAATAAAAAGTAGATCGAAAACAGGCAATGATCTCAATCCAGATCCTAAAAAATTTGGAAAGGTTAAAATTTTACAAGATTGCCTAAAAATAATAATTTCAAAAACATTACATAACTTCATTTGAGTGTTTTATTTCCTCAACGTCATTTGCAATGAATGCTGCTTTCTTCAAACTGAATGCACATAAAAAAAACTTAAAATTTTGCTAAACAAATTTTTAAATCTGTTTAGAGACCTTTTTAAAAATAAAATAAAGGAGTAAACTGGAACAGATTTGAACTAATATGTAGTTCAAATATTTATATCTAATATAATAATACACTTTATTATGAATTATTGCAAAAGATTTTTAAAAAGTGAATTCAACTTATATTATCTTAAATTAGAGTGGTTATGATTTATTGCAAAATATTTTTAAAAAATGAATTCAACTTATATTATCTTAAATTAGTGTGGTTTAAGAAAAAGGGATCATCTAGTAGTTACATATAAGTATGGTTAATTTATTTCTTTGTGTGTGAAGATTTGTTTGATAACTGTTGGTTAGATTAGGGTGAATCTTAATTTAATTCAATGAAAATCTATTTTTCTGAAGTAGCTTGACAATTGGAAGAAAAAAATAATCAGTTTTCAGATATCATTATGAGTGTCATTATTTCTCACATATTATTGATTGACATATTTCTCCCATCATGGTAAGAAGAGTGTTATTCTGTAGAATTTGAATGTTCACGTTTTCACTGCAAGCTCCCAGAAATTTCTTTAGTTTAATAGATAATATTTATATTATAAATTCTTTTTAAGTCAAACGCTGAAAATTATTATTTCCACATCATATCCATAATTGATATTTGCTTTTCATTCCATCAAAATGAAAACTCGTTCTGCTCTTAGATATCCAGTTAAAAATAAAAACCATGGGAGTGGTCTTCAAAAACTTTCTCACATACGCTCTGACATAGATGTTATGCCTTTTCCTTTAAAGTTGTAAAGACTTATCAAATAAAAGAGTAGAATTTCAGACATTTTTTTTATTTGCAACCATCTAGATAAATAAGAATAATTTGTTCTAATCTTGGTTAAATATTTGCTATTTATACAACAATCGAAGGTTGATGTTTATAGTGAAAAGAGTTCATGGGAAGAGTTCACCATCAATTCGAAGAAAAACACCAGAAGACGCTAACAGAATGCTAGTCATAACGGCTACACCAGGGTGAAGCGTAAACAGTACCGCAGTCCACAATGCAAAAACACTCTTTTTCTCTTCAAAGCAAGGCCCACTGTTTTTCTATGTCCAAACTCCGCCTTCTCAATTCCCATTCGTTCAAACAAGTTCTCTACCTGCCAATCCTTCAGCGAAAATTTCATTCATTTGTGGCGCCATCATGGCATAGAAAACGTCCATCACTGATCAGTCCAAGCAACTCCTTGCTTTGGGATGTGCCAATGATAGTCTCTTCACAAAAGGGACCACTTGGAATCCAGATGTTTGACACTCCTTTCCTTTGAAGGTGCGGTAGGTTCCATCCCAACAATTAACTTACGTGTGGTCTTTCATCGGAATCCTTTATGACTAGATGCAACGATCACTCGGCGATAAGAAGGCCACCCATCCAACCATCTGGAGGCATTCAACAATGGAGGGCTTTAACAGGGGTTGAACAGCAGTCTGTAAATGCCGCTTATCGTGAATGGGACAGGGGAACGTTAAAATGTAAAGCATTATGGATTGGGCAAAGCCTTGACAACGAGTATTCAGATTTTTACTGTCACACACGAGAATAATACGTTACGTAGTATTGTAAAGAAACCAATGTTTGTGTATTAACTGCATTACGAAAAATCGATCTTTGGCTTGAATCTACCTTTTTTAGTAAAATTAACGTGTTATCATTGATGATTAATCACTGACAAAGGTACCAGAAAGTTTAATATATATTTTAATCA
>JAPMOQ010021783.1:216078-234790 GCA_026543055.1 Argiope trifasciata | reverse complement strand
GTACTTTAAATGTATAATTAAAATGTTTCACTTAATGTTATAAAATGTACAAAATTTTAGACGGGATAATAAAAAATTAGGATTACAAAAGATAAAAGTGATTTTTTTAAATATATATCTTTTGCTTTTGATACATTGTTAGCCAATGTTACATTATCATAAAAAATGCACTTTAAAGATTAGTTTTAAAGAATTTTTTAAAAACTGGATACTTTTTTCTATTACTATTAGCTTTACTATTAACTCTTTGAATCAATATACAATAACTATTCATTCATTTACGCGGGATACTAAAAAATTAGGATTATAGAAGATAAAAGTCATCTTTAAAAATATATATATTTTACTTTCGATACATTGTTAGTCAATGTTACTTAATCATAAAAAATACACTTTAAATGCATAATTAGTTTCACTTAATGTTATAAAATGTACAAAATTATAGACGGGATGCTGAAAAATTAAGATTATAGAAGATAAAAGTCATTTTTTAAGTATATATCTTTCACTTTTGATATATTGTTAGCCAATGTTACATTATCATAAAAAATGTACTTTAAAGATTAATTTTAAAGAATTTTTTAAAACTGGATAATTTATCTATTACTATTAACTCTTTGAATCAATATACTATGACTATTCATTCATTTTATTTCATAAATTGGAGTTTATAACGGTGCCATCTCGCGAGAACAGCAAGAACCTCAGGAGCAATAAAGCGAAACCTTTCCTCCCTAGGAAAGAAAAATTTCCTGTAGAACCTTTCCTGTAGCAAAGAAAAATTTCTTCCTTTGTCGCGTACGGTGTATCGATTCGCGCCTTGTTACGCCACACATCGCCAGGAAAACTGATCGATCGTTGTCATGGCGACCACGTCTGGCGGGAAACCTCCAAAGGTCAAGAGCACGGTGCATTCTAAAATTAGAAGCATCACTCGTGATAACAGACGCTGCGAAAAGAGAAGCAACAAAAATTACGGAATTACGCACTCGCTGGCACTCAGCGTAAGGAATGCCAAATAAGTATTTTGGAACTGGAAAGGTTCCATGCTCTATAAGGGTGTGAAGTTCTAAAAGTGTTATCGCAAGTTTAAACCGTGTTTGGGTTATTTTAATACTAGGCCTATGATTCAGCTTACTGACTGAGTTACAGAACGAGCAAAAATAGGAAATATATGTATTAGTATTTTCTCTTTTTCCACATAAATAGAAAATACATATTCATTAATAACTAGCCGCCTTTGGGGACCAGCTGGTTTGCCTTGAGAAATGCGTTCTAAAATTTTCAATTAAATCACATATTCATTAGCCTTGAAGTAATTCCGGGCATTGATTGGCATGAAATTAATATTTTCTTTAAGAAGATGGACGGAAAGTTCTAAATGAACACGTTTTCCTAATAATAAAATCAGTCAGTTTTAATTATAGGTTATGCTTTTAAAATATTAAAAATGTTTTTTTGTTTTGTTATGTTGCCAAAATATTAAATAGTTTTTTAAAGAAAGCGAAAAAGGGAAAAAAATTATTGAATGATACAGATATTGCAAACGATTATAGAAATATGCCATTCAATCGGGATTTCAATGTATATTCTGTCTAAATTCAATCAGATTTACCGTAAATAAAGATGATTTATGGAATAAACGATTTAGATATTGCAAATGATTATAGAAACCTTTACTTTGCATTTATTTTTTAAAAAAAATATCACATTTTATATATTTTTTATTTTATCCAGTCACGTGCTAAAAGTTGCATTTCTTTAGATTTATTTTGCGATGATACTTGTTACTTTTTTTAATTTGAACTTCCGTCATTGTTTTCTTTTATTTCATCCAGTCACCTGCTAAAAAAACATGGTTAAAATATTTCTTTAAAAATTCGTTAAAAATAGAAGCTTAAGTTATACATTAAAGCACTGATATCGTAAGAAAGCTAATTTTTTTAATCTTTAAATTGATGTAAAAATCATGCTTGTGCAACAATATTTTCAGAAGTTATAGCGGAAAAACGTCGAAATTTCGCTAAACTTTTAATTAATTCAAATTCTAATTAAAAATTCGAAAAAAGGGCTCCAAGGTGCACATTCCCGACCTCCAAGGTATACATGTTCCAAATTTGGTAGCTATAGGTCCAACCGTCTGACCTGTAGAGCGCCAACACACACACACATTGAGCTTTATTATAAGTATCGATAGAAAGGTGGACATGTGGGTGTAATGGCGGATCATTTTGCGGTCACAGGCAATGTACATCATGGTACACTCGTTTAATAACTGATCAATTTAGTAACACATTTCAATATATTGTTTAATTCAATGGACATGTGACTAATTTATTTTAGTTCATTATTAATTTGGTGCTTGACTAATGACTAATGACTTTGGTGCTTGACTTTGGTGTAGAGTCAATCAAAAATATATTGGGAAACTCTGCAAGTTAACACATTTTTATCATAATATTTTACTTAAATATACAATTGAAATCAAAACAAAGAAATAAATATTATTTTTGTATATCAAATCATAATAATTCAGACAAAACTCTCATATTAACGTAATTATGGTTATAATTGAAATTAGAAGAAATCAAGTAAGTAAGCATGCTCAAAAGAGTATTAGGACATTTCCCAATAAATGAAGAAAAACAGTACAAACTTATATGTTTAATATGCTGTTGGGTCACCTTTTCTTTTTATGACATCTTGTAGTTTATTTGGCATGGACTGGACCATTTTTTTTTTCAAAATGAGCCATCGATTTCAGCCCACTCTGAGACCAAATGTTTTTTTAAATTCGGCTTGTTAGAAATTTGATGCCCATAAAGTTTTTGCTGCAAATAATTTCACAGATGCTTAGTGGGATTAATGACTGGACTTTGCTCATGAGTTTTAATAACTCTAGGACAGTAGTAGAGGACCCCTAACTTGTAAATACCAGCGTAAGTTACAAATATGTTTCGAGCCATTATCTTAGATTATCTTAAAAGGATTTGTAATTACCAGCTTGCTTCGTTCTATTTTAAATTTCGCTGGAGAATGTCTAGATAGACATATTTATTCATTGTTCCATCAATAAAATGTAAATTCCCGCCAACAGTTTACCTTACAACTCCAGACTATTTGATCGCCATCTCGATATTTGACAGTAGGGCGTACATTTTTGACATGTATTGCTGTGTTAGGTTTCCGTCAAACTTGTTGCTTGCCGTCCGATCCGAAAGCGTTATATTTGCTTTCAACAACAAAAATTACCTTTTCCCAAAATTATTTTCGCTGCTTTATATACTTTTAACAAATGCCTAGTTGGTCGATTTGCTTTGCTGATGTAGGGCTTTCTGTGAGATATTCTGCCCTGATATCTATGTTTTCTTAAAACATATCTAATACCTTCAGAAATCTCAGATTTTACGAACTTAATTTTACATTACAGAATAAATTTTACGACACTAGATTTTATATTAAAGTAAACTTGTTTCACAATCCACCTGTCTTCACTTTCATTAAAAGTCCTTCTACGCTCTGATCTTTGCTTGTTTTCAATACTATTTGCTTTCTTGAACTTGTGAGTAATGTTAAAAACAATAGATTTATTCAGTTTCAAGATATATCTTATATAATGAACTGATTCTCCACTTTTCGAATGAATGACTTACATATATTTCACGAAGATTCAAATAAACACACCGTCAGCTTTTAACTAACAAATAAATTTATTGAAGGAAAGGAACGAATTGCAACTTTACAAGGTCGAGAAGCTGCCCACGACTAGTGGGTATCAGCTTTTATACAAGAGCAGAATATTCTAGAAACATCTAATTTACATTGCAAAGAAAGGTCTAGAATGTAAGCGAACATAAGGAAACAAACTTAAAATCCATACTTTGGATATTATAGTCATTGCGAGCATCGAACCCGCAAACACTGGGTTTGGATCATATGCGTTGACCATTCAGCCACTGAGCTCGTTATGTGCTTTCTTTATGTGACCATATTTCGCACATCAACCGTCATATATTTGTTCCTTACCATTCTTTTTTCTATAAAACATTTATATGTTGAAATTCCTGTGCATAAAATTATAGTCTAAAAAAGTGGTAGTAAATTCAGTTCTATTGATGTGCTATATGTTTATAGAATTTTTTTCTTTTAATTACGTTCCAATACTTTTTCGACTCCTATTTACCTTTGAATTATACTTGTAAAGCTAGGTCAAATTATTAGGTTGGTGCGTATGAAATGTCGGATTCTTAAGTGATTGTATAAAACTGCATATCTTTCTTCAAAAGCTGTTTATTCAATCAAAGTATGCTCCATTCGCTTCAATACACTTCTCCCAACGAGATTTTAAAGCGTAGATGCCTGTCTTAAAAAAATTTTGGTTTTTAGAATTAATAAACTCTGATATCGAGTTTTTTAGACTGTCTTCATTTTCATAGTGTTTGCCCCTTAAAAACAGCTCTAAATGCTTGAAAAAATGAAAATCGGTCGGCGAGAGATCCGGTGAATATGGTGGATGCTGCAAAACTTCATATTCAAAACTTATTTCGCTCTGTCAGTGCGTGCGGTACCCACTTGTCCATCTTCTTAACCTTGCCAATCTCAGAAAGGTGTCTCAATATCGTTGTATGGTCAACTTTCATCCTGATAGCAAGTTCCCTCGTGGATACGGCTGGATCCGCTTCCACTAGAGCCTTCAGGTCATCATTCTTCACAGACGTTTTGGGTCTTCCGCGCGGCTCATTTTGCAGTGAAAAATCGCCAGTCCGAAATTTTTCGAACCAACGCTGCACTTTCCGATCGTTAACCGTATTCTCCCCAAACGCTTGGTTTATGTTGCGTGCAGCTTTTGCAGCACTATTACCAAGTTTGCACTCATATAAGAAAATGACGCGAATGTCGGCAGAATTCATATCGGCAATAAACTCAAAAGAAATAACAAAAGGGAAGACCTTCGAGAAAACCTATTTTGCTGAAATGAGTCTCTGGCAATGGACAATACGACTATGAATGAGGTTATGCCAAAGACAAAAGTATAACGAAAACAGGGAGACAAACGTCCGCATGTAAAGAGAATCCGACATTTTATACGCACCAACCTAATATAATTTCAAACTACGAATAAAAATTTCCTTACTAATTATAAACCAAATATTAAAATATTTCTTGATACATTTTGTTTTTAATTTTTATGCGATAACCAGTTTTTTTTAATGAGCTTTCAATTTAATTAATTAAAAATTTATCAAGATTTTGGTACTACGATCCCAAAAATATTATTGTACAAAACTTATATTTAAATCATTTTTAAACTCAACTAGTGTCTTTTTAACGATACGAAATTAACTGCCTGCAATTTTTTATACTGTGAATACTATGAAGGAGAAACGTATATCTCAGGAATATGGAAATTTGATTCGAATTTTCATTAAATAAAAAGTAAACGAAATTCTGGCATTTTTTTGAAATATAAATTTCAAAAAGAATTATAAAAAAGGATTTTTATACCATCCGAAAACTCCAAATTCTTCACTATTTTAGAAAAACTATATATATATATATTAGACCAATTCTTTTCTAATTTTAATAAATTTTTAAAGATATTTTTTTGCATCATTTTCAGCAATTCTTTCCACTATTGTAATTGAAATTAATCCGATTTTCATTGTTTCTACAAATATTTACTAAAATAATTTTCTTCCATTTTTAAAAGATAAGGAAGAAAAGTTTTTGTTATTATTGACACAGTTTACATTAGGAATAAGAAAATACAGTTATACCAGCGAGAAGGGATTTTACAATTGTCCGAATAGTTGAATTTCCAATAGCCATTGTTAGTCCGAATAGTTGAATTTCCAATGTCATGCCATTGGACATGAATAATTTAAAATAATATTGTTACGGATTTCCTATATTAATCCGTCGGGTTTGTTCACCTGTATAGTGGGTGTGTACGGTGTGAGAAGAGATGAACACACAATGATCAGTCCGTTGGTAGGAGACGGAGCACAGACATTTATTTACAGCCGAGACGAACACACAGCAGCACACAATAACGACAGTAGCTCACAAGTAGTAACAATATCCACAGCACTGGCTATTGTACTCGACGCTGCTTCCTCAACAGACTACAAGGCGCACAGCCGAGTTCAGCACTTGCTTGGCTCCGCCGCTTCTTGTCTTCTCCTCTGGAGGACTCGTTATCTAACGTCGATTCCGACTACTCCACCCAAAGCTTGAAACTATCGCAATTATATAGTCCCAGGAGGCATGGCTAGAAACGTCTCGACCAATCAGGGCGTATCTTGGTTCCTAATGGACGAATAGGGAAAATTCCCAAAGTTTCGAGAATTATCCATTTTGTCACCAAAGTCACCAAGCTCTGCGATCATTTCTAAGAGCATCTGCAGCATCCAGTACAGAATACTGTAAATCATTCTTTCCAGTGAAGGAACCAATCATGCTGGGAACCAAAATCACAGATTCGTAACAATATTGTGTAAGAACAGGTGTCAGGCAGTTAAAGTAACACGACATAAATGTTCATTAAAAGTTGATGCTTAGATACACTTAAGACAATAACAAAATTATAAACAACATAGATAATTGAAATTATTTATATCCAGTATTCTCTGGCAACTGGTCGCCAAAGGTGGTTTCTTAATTTAAATAAAAGTTATTGCCGCTATGTATGTAGTTTCCACTTCTTCTAACACACATCTAGACCAGGAATTCGATTAAACTTGGCCTATTATTTAAGTTTTGTAAACTCCACCATCTATTTGTTATAGTTCGATAGCCTTGGATGATTGTTTGCTAAACCTTGCTCTTGTAATGGTTCAGCTTCTCCCCGGCCTGACCATTATGGTTTCTTTTTCACACGCTCCCTATTTGCCATTTCCAGACTGGTTTCCTCAATGGCGACGGTTTATGATAGTGTAATTGCTTACAGATGGACAGGTGGAGAACCCTCCTTTTAAGAAAGGACATCTGGCTCTTTAGAGTGAGTCCAGATAAAGGACCATCCGTGCACTAATCGTGTCTGTCACACGATGTGTAGAACCTGCATTGTTGTTCCATTGTGGACTACGAACATTCCTGCTGTCAACTGTAGACCAGTGAAGTTTCTGTTAAACGACGATTGGAGAATTGGGAGCTCAAATGCTCCAATGTGGATGAGAGGTGGAGTTGAAAGAAGAGAGAAAAAGCGAGGTTTTTAGAGAGAGAGGAGACTAGGAGTTTTTTTGTGAGGAGGTCCAGAGGAGAGATCAGTGAAAGCAGAGAGTTCCAGAGAAAATTCCACCCGAGGAATTCGGTGGATTCCTGGAGCTAACCCCGGTACCAGCGTGAGATTTTGACGGCCTGTTAGCTGTTCTCGTGAGTTTCTCCGAAATATTTCGAGGAACTATTCTTGTGGTGTTGTAAATAGAGTTTGCCACTTAACCTAGAGGATAAAGAGTATTTTATTCTGTAAATTAAAGTTATAAATAAAGTAATTTGATTTAAACACTACCCTTTATTTGATCGGACCAGAACGGGACGTTACACTCTCTACGATGAGGATACGGCGTAGTAGAAAAATTGCAGTTGCACTAGAAAGCGGTTGTACTAGTAAGCTTAATTAACTTGCTTAGAATGCCTTAATTCAAATCAGAAACGAATAAAATGTCCCAGCTTTGAAAAAGATCTTTCATTAGATTTTTGTAAACGAATGAAATAGAAAATGAATGAAGCCAACAAAAGAAATTATAAAAAAAACTGCAAAATAAAAGACATGAGAGCCTCAAAATGATTTAAAGATTACCTTAAAAACAAATTATTTAAATTCAACAATAAAAAACTTGTCGCATAGCATCATTCACAATTATAGAAAAAGACAATTTTGCGAATTAATAAAAATCCTAAATTGATTTCCTTTTGTTGATTCAACCTTCATTAAAACAGAATAAAATTTTTAAATTATGAGAAAGGCCGAACACTCTTAATTTCGCATTTTGAAATTTTTAAAACATTGATTTAATGAAGATATTACAAAAACAAATTCAATAGACAAAGAAAAGAGTAAAAGGAAATTATTAAACTACAAGGGAAAATTGTAAAGCTGATTTCCAGATTAAAAACATACTTCCAGTAACTTGAATAATCAATAGTTTTATATTTCTTAGAATTTAAGAAGTAGAGTTTTATGACATATCGTAGGATTATAAGATTTCAATGAAATCAATATTGACGAAATCGATACAGCGGTTGAGATTCAGATTCTGTTTCTTTTGTTACGACAGTTGTATCAAATATATAGCTGGGTAGATGATTGGTTGCTAAAGTAACTAGTTATACATTAAAATGAGTGTCGAGAAATACCATTAAAATTTTTCTTCGTTCTTCTATTCGAAATCAGTCTCAAGCAATACTTTTATCCAGAAGTCTATTATCTTAGCAAACGTGATTTTGAAGTTGAAATCGAGTTATTGTTTCAGTAATAACTGGTAAAAACAAATTTGTCATTACCAAATGTCATTGGAACTGTAAATAAAATTTTATCTTATCTTGTGAGAAGATGTTGTTTTAGTTTCAGATTTTTTTGAACCTTCAAAATGCGTGGGCAACAAATTGGCGATTTTTCGCTTTTCAGGCTTCTATTTTTCGCTTTTAGGCTTATTTGAAAATAATGCAGAAGGTAGTCACATATGGCAGTTTACCATCAACTAAAGTTACAACTTGATTTCCAAATGATTCATTCTCTGAACTCTTACGAATTGGCTTAATTTAAGTCATTAACCAGTTTCAACCGTGTTAACCATCAGATTACGTATGCCGGATTCACGGGATTATCAGAATACGCATGCGCTGATATTTAAAAAAACAATGTGATTTTTTTTTTTTTCTTCTCAAAATCAGTCGAGCCTCAAAACTTTGTTTGCCAACTTATAAAATTGAAAATGAAAGCTAAAAAAAATTATCATTATATATAAAGAGGGGAGGGGGAATAGAGACCGATAGAGAAATTTCGTGATTCTTTCAAACTGGTTTAACCTTGTTAATGACTTAAATTAATAAAGACAAATTATGATTTAAAAAATAATGTTCTCACTTGATAACTTGAAATTTGCGATCGTAGATTTCATTTATATATATTTTTTTATTTTTTATATCAAGCTCTTAAACAAAGAAACCTTGAGTAAAAGGAATCTAGGGTAAAATTAAAATGATAAGGATAATTTTCTTCAATAGCATAAAGAACTAAGAACAAATAACCTGAACTTTATTTAACTTTTCTTTCTAAATGCAAACGCAAAGCTTTTCTTTTAACCGAATGCTACACATAGATTTGTGTAATGACTTTTGGCATCATAACAAGAGTGGAATAAAAAGAGGTCTGTTTGCTAAACAACATACATCAATAAAAGAATGAAATTTTTTTTTTAATTACTTCTTTTTTTTTTTCACACAGTGGTGCATCAGACGTTCACAAAGTTACAACTCAATGTATTCGTTCTATTTTTGCTACTCTGAAGATTTAAAATAAGAAGCAAACGAGTTTGGCATTAATTCTAATTACGTATGCAGAAGTTTATTTTGGCATCAGACGAGATTTTATTCAATACTACAATGGCGCCGTAAATAAAATGTTTACTACACAAAATCAGATTCTGCCAATTTTTTAACAATTTTTTTTTTTCATTCTGGCAAAATTTTCTTATTATTTTAAGCGTTTCTTTTAGATATAACATTCAATAAATGATTCTATCTCAAAGCACTAATATATGGCACAACCAAATAAAAGAGGAACATTATTTTTCTTCTTGGTAGAACTTAGAAATATCTCTTGTAGATACTAGCTCCATTTATTAAATAGAATTAAGTAGTATGCAGTTGGAGATTACATGGTATGGAATGCTGAAGAAATGACAAAATATGTAATATGGCACCATGGATTTCTTTAAACATGTAATGCAATCATCAAGTACAAAAGTATCATGTAGTTATTAATTCAATTTTTGTCGCCAGAGAATGTTAGTTGGACATGGAATTGGAGATTCTGTATAAACCTGATACTTCATATTATATATATAAAAGCATCAGGTATTCAAAACCGACACAGATTCAGAGTATAGCACTCGATATCAGTTTTTGGACTTGATTTACATCGATTTCCTAGATCACATTCGTTTTCAATTGAATGATATATAAATCTACACATTGAAATATTGGATCGATGTAGTTTAATTTGCCATCTTGCATTGGCTTGGTTTTTATTTAACCTTAATTTCTTCCCCGGTCATAATTTTCTTTAACCTTATTTAACAATACACATATCACTGTAGAATCCACACCTTCTATATTAATTAGATCAGCACAATATCTTGTTTCTGTATATTAACTATCTAACTAACCATTGCCAAAACCAATGACAATACTTTTTCTACAAGGTGTATTCAAATGAAAAGATACGAAACGACACTAGAGATATAAATGAAGGCTTTATTCAAAATATATACCATAGCCAAAATATACACCATCCTGTGGTCGTGACGAGACCCATGTTACTTCGCTCTCGCTGGTTCTTTTTACATTACTCAATAAAATTTCACTCCACAAATCAGATGACAGAGATTTCAGAACAGGACATTTATTTACGTGTTATCCATCCTCGCTCTCGTTCCAGAGTCGCACTCACGCTACAGAAATTTTTTTTTCTTTTGGGGTCGCCACTATACAATCATTTTGAGAACACCGAACAACCCAGTCCATCACAGCGCTCTTGAGTCCGTTGTCCTAGTGGAAGGGTTTCCCTTTCAGATGCTTTTTCAGGGGACCGAACACATGGAAATTGATGGGAGGCATGTCCGGGATGTAGGGTGGATGGTCAAGTTGCTCCTATTTGAACTTGACAAATTCCGCGAATGTGATCCTGGTCAAATGAAAATATACGAAACGGCACTAGGGATATAAATAAAGACTTAATTCAAAATATACATCATAACCTGAGGACAACGATCCCATTGATTAACGAGTCGAAAGATTCCTTGCTTCCAGAATTACTGTGGCTGTGACGAGAACCAGTCCTTCACAGCGTCCTTGAACTCGCCATCCTATTTTAAACGCTTTCCTTTCAGATGTTTTTACAGGGGACCAAACACATGAAAATCACAGGACAACGTGTCCAGGCTTTAGGGCGGATGGTCGAGTTGCTCCCATTTGAACTTGGCAATTCCGAGAATGTGATCCTGAAAACGTGTGGACGAGCGTTATCATGGAGCAGAACTTGCGAGCAGCCTGGAATTCGATTCTGCGGAAGGCCATGGCCCACCCTGGGCTGAAGCGCCACTGAAGAAGAAGAAGAACCACACCTTCCGTGAGTAGTTCCGGTCATTTGTTCTTGATGGGCCTGCGCAGTCTTCGGAGAGTTTAGTTTGATTACTTTTCGTAAGGAAATGCGACGAATATTTTGGGCGCGGATTTAGTTTAACCTCTTCTACAGACTTCCTAAGCACAATAACGAAGCAATGTTTGATTCCGACTAATATTTACCTACATCAAAGCTGTATAAACAGTAAATCATAGAGGAATCGAATTTCGTTTCAAACCTCCTCAATTGCAGCTCTTTACATTCTTACCATCAGCTGCTTCCACAATGAATCGTAGCAGAATTGAATTTCGGATAAAACCGCACTGAACTGAGAATCCTGTCCTCTCAAAACTAGTTACATAAACAGTGAATCATATTGCGATAGAATTTCTTATCAAATTGAATCGAATTACGCCTCGTAACCGAAAGGTTACGGGTTCTGCCCCCGTCTCGGCCAAAGACCACCGTGTTGGCTAATGGTAGTTTTGGCACGTTAAATAGGTCGTGATTGCAAAGTCCTACATGATCTCTTAACAGATTATACCTCTGGAGTTACTGAATCAGGGATGAGTCGTATCTGTTTGGATCTAAATTTTGACTTGCGGATGAATGAATGAATTTGACCGCCCCCTAAAAAGGGTTTACCGTGTGTGTTTGAGCAAAGTCTTACTTTCAGCTTAACGGTTCTCGTTAACAAGGAAAGACACAGACCTCTGCCTTAATTCGAAAGAGCTCCGCTCATTCGGGCTTGGTATGACCAAGTGGCATTAGACCCACCGCCACAAAATTTCATTCTGGTTTAAAACGGTTTTCTGTTATCATGTTCACAGCCAGATCAACGGAAGGATTGACAGACATAATCTTAAATATACTTTTTTTCCAACTCAGGAAGGTTTGAAAAGTGGAGACACATCAAAATCTAGAGTTCGAGTATTTTGACGATTGCAATATTATAATAAAAAAGAAGATTTAAAAAAAAAGTTTTTTTCTGTAGTTTTTTGTCAAGCCCATATATTTTTTTTAACTTTAGTTTTCCGATGTTGATTTTCATTTCCTTTTTGAATCATTTCATTTTATTTTATTTCAAAATTTGTATGAAATTTCAGTGTACAGAGCTGAACCTAAAATGAATATCTGCTCATCCATCTTATATTTCCCTTCCTCTCCTCAATACCGATTGGCGCATGCGCAGTAGTGTGTAATGTTTCCGTATGTAAAAACAGAGCTAGTATTTCCATATAAGATTACCACTTCCCAACCTTAAAAAAATCCTTAAAAAGTTTGGATTCCACCTATGACAGAAAGTGCAATACACCGTAAAACACTGCATGCCTCAATAACTAAAGAATTTCTAAGCCTATTTTAGAAGCTGCTTGGTCGAGAAAAAGAGATTTTTAAACTTGGAATTACTTTACTATGAAAGGCATTTTATGTTCAAGAAGCGATAATAAAACTGACGTCTATCTACGCCATGATACAATTTAAAGAAGATAAAAAAATTTTTCTTCAACAGTTTTAGTATGAGATTTTAATTGCGATTTCTTTGGCACGTGTCGATTTTAAAAAGAAAATCCCAGGTATCTTTAAAAGAATGTTGCATGAATTAATTACTTTTATCCCTTCATTCAGAGAGTAAGAACCTTCTGCTTTCAGCTGTTTTATAGAGCACTTTTAGAATAATTAAATAAGAAAGTGGGATTTGAATCTAGAAATAAGAGAGCATTTTAGAATGATGTTAGTATAGACTAAATTAAGATAAAAAGAAAGGAAATTAATTAAGTTTTAAATTAGATTTTAAAATATAATTTTATAAATGTAATGATATTATCTATATCTATCTATATATATATATGCATTTAAAAAAATACCAAATTCAGGAAAAGTTTACACGACTTTTAAATTTAGCCATTCAAAAGACAATATTTAAATTCTGAAATGATGGAAAAGTTATTTTTCAGCTATAAAATTTTTATAGATTGTTGAGGAGAAACATCAATATACAACTTAATTTTTAATAAATTAAACTCCTAATTAAAATTTCAAAAGAAAAAATTGCTCCGAGATTCATATTTCGATCCTTCAAGTTATATATGTACCAAATTTGTAATAGTAGTTCCAATAATTTGGATTATAGTTCGCCAACAGGCGTAAATTCATCTTAATTATTAGAAGAGATATATAAAAATAAAATGCTTTTCATTTGAAAATACGCTATCACTGTCCATCAATCATACCTTATATGAAAAAAAAAAGATTGATTTAGACAAGCGTTTTTAAGTTCCACACTTTGATAATTATACCACAAAAAGGTGAGTATCCGAACTTGATATTCTAATGGGAGACTTATTTCCGACTAAAATGTTTCCAAGAAAGGAATTATTAAAGTCAGGCAAGGTAACTAAGGTAACATCAGTAATTGAACCTCTTGGCACAGGATCCCTGGCACTGAACTCGAAATAAATGTCAGTAAACAAAGCAGATCAGCTTTAAAAAAGTCTCGTGCCGCGCAGATATTTCCGCCCGATGTGGCGCCAAGTCTCGCCTAAAAGTAGGTAGGAATGCCGCTCTGACGTAACAGTGCTAAATTTCACCTCACAGAAGCATGTGACTCGGCTTTCCCAGCCGCCGGCTTCCCTTGTAACTCTTTGTCAATACTGGCTGGTAGACGCCAGCTGTCTCGCCAAATCTGTTTTAAAAGCGAAGCACTTCTCTGGCATTTCAAATCTTAGGCGAAAGTGTTTGAAAGCAGTGTTCTTTATATATACAAACAGAAGGATTCTTAAACATTACTAATACTAATAATAAAATAATATGTTATATGTAGTAAATAACTGATTTAAACTTATAATGATAGTTTGGGTGGTTTAAAACGATTTTTATTGTATCAAATTATTTAAAGGTCATGGGCCGGTGTCATAGCATATGGGTAGTGTGTCTTCCCCGTGAGCTGGGTGTCCCAGGTTCGAGTCACGGTTTGGCATGGTTGTTATTCTATGTTCTATCTGTGAATTGTATGAATGTACTTCCCTATAAATTGGTCGATTCCACCGGAGAACTGTCGTGTGAGGGGGTCTCTTGCACGTTAAATCTGTCAGGCCAAACGTCCTCCCGCAGGTGTGGTGTAGTGCAGAGAGGGATTGCCAGTTCAGGTGTCGTCCTCGTCATCTGATTGTGGTTCAAAATGACGAGGTCCGTCCCAAAATAGCCCTCGTGTTGCTTTACAATGGAACGTTAATATAACTAAACTAAACTACAACCCCTATAAAATGAGGTTGTGAGTAAAGTTCCCTCTCAACATCTACAATGTTTCCCTATGCTTTGTTCAGATGGCTGGCGCCGCATTCATTTAGGGGCCTAAATGGTCATTTCTAGCTCTATGTTAATCTCTTTTCTCTTTCCTCTCACAAATGTTATCTATATTGAAAGAAGAATAGTAGGCCATTATATTCTAGATTAATATATTAGTTATATATTTACAAAAAACATTCTGCTAAATCGAAGTCTGTTAATGGCGAACACCACCTACCCTCTCCGCCCCTCGTCTTTATTTGACCCCAACGGTCAATCATCTCTGGTGGGGTGACCTTCGATCTCGGGATGTCAGATGTGGAGAAATATCGCCCTGTGGAAGGAGAGCCATGGTCGATCCTTACTTTGTGCAAGCGAAAGTTAAACATGAAGTAGCTAAGTTGTGCTCTTGGCCCTAGTTGGAGCTACTGAAAACAAGGGACACTGTAGTGAAAGCTTTATAAGCCAGATAAAATCTTCAAGATTGAGTGGTTACTTTTAGTCTTGTGGTCATGTCATCTGGCTACGAACCCTAAGATCACGAGTTCGATCATAGCTTTCGTCAATAGCAACAACTCCAATTTAGCTTTAAATCACTGACAGCTTTCTGTCAGCTGACTTGTAAAGTGCCATAAGTAACAACAACAAAAGGCAATGGAAAGCCGTTTCATGGTTAAAGATTAGTTATCTAACATGCCCCACATGGATGTGTTCAGCGTGTTAAGATTTTGGTTTCCAGCATTTCAACCAAAGATCTCTGTGTTAATGTAGGCCCATTGTTCTTTAGATCTGAAGCCAAAACCCAGATGTTTTTTTGTTATCATGTTCAAAAATTTCGATAGGGAGGTGTAAGTTTAGAAGTTGTTCTTATCATCTGATCATTCAAATTAATATACCCATCCCAGATTAGCACAATTGTTCCATCAAAAACATATAAAAATATTGCTAAAATAAACTGAACAAATATCCATGCATAGAAAAATGAATGTAATTGCATAAGAAATATTGCTTTCTAGAAAAGCATTCACATTCATGTTCAACCATGATCGTCATATCTTATTACACAAGATATTGTACATATCTCAAGAAATTGACCAATATTTTCAATGTCGTGCAATATCATGAAAATATCATAAACATATATTTACACTTTTTGTGACATAAGGGTAATGTCAAGCTCTATTTTTAAAAACCTCATTAAGTATGTCATGTCCTGGTGGCAGAGAAAAATGGACTGAAAACCCTATTTTACTGATATGGCACACCATTTATAGGTCTGGCACATATTACACTCATGTCCATAAATTAAGGATTACGCAAGTTCAGAAAAGAAACAGTCAGAAGCAAAACAAATGTGACTTATTTGTAAAATCTTTTTATTAAACAAAAGGTAAAGAACCAAAAACATGCTATATGTTTGATATCTTTAATAAATATTGCAATTTTTGCACCCTGGCTTAAATTACAAAAAAAAAACCACCCTATTTACAAAAACCAATATTACATGGTTTGTATGACGGCTACTACATAGCATGTTTCTCAGAAGATACAATACCGGACGTACAGCACCTAGGCATGCTGATGCATCAAATTATCGATCTAATCTTGGGGGATATTACACCACTAATCAAGCAATGCTCTCCGAAGTTATGGTAGACATGTAGGAGGTGGTTGACAGGCTGAAACTCGTAAGTCAAGCATATCCCACACATGCTCTACTGGATTCAAGTCCAGTGAGAATACTGGCCATTCCATACGGATGATATCCTCTGATCGAAGACATTTGTTTACGATGTTTTCACGGTGAGAATGTCATCTATGTTTCCACGGGTGTTGTTATCTATAAACACAATTCTGCGCCCATGGTGCCCTGAAACAAACGTGCATATTGTTCCAGAATGACGTCCCGATACATTTGGCCTGATTTGGCTCCAGTTTAAATATTCAGATCAGTTCTGGAACAATAAGTCCTCCCTAAATGAGCAATCTTGCACTACCAAAACGGTGTTGTTCAATGATGTTCCCTTGATGGTGGTAACGGGTACCCGGCACTCTCCATATGAAAATTCGACTGCAAGCTAAACCAAGACTTCTTCTTCTTCTTCTTGCATACAGCCGACGACCCTGCCACCATTGAACGTAGCAGTATCGACATGATTGGTTGTGGTCGACTGCTGAGCTAAACCTAGACTCTTCGGAAAACATCACACAACTGTTGTGGTGTCCACAATGCATACTCTCAGGTTAACCACAGGCGACATTGAGTCTAGGTCTGACAGACCTACGAGCTTATTGACCAATCTATCCTAAACGTCTGTACACAGTCTGCCTTGAAACTGTCGTACCAGTGGCTTAAGAGAGCTGACGCGATAGGTCTGATACTATGCTCCATCTGTTTCTTTTGGCAATAATTTCCAAATACCGGTCCTCATTCTGCATTGTGCTTTAGCGTCTATTCACATTACCATCGTCTTGAAATCGTTGCCAAAGCCTGGAGATGACATTCTTGGCGATTCCAAGTTCCACGGATACTTTCAACCGGGTGCACCCACATTTCAGGCGGCCCATAATTCTATACCATTAAAAAAATCATCCAAATGTGTCCTTTGAGTCATAACTATGAGATTATTGCAACAAAACTCTTGCCAACTATTTTATTTCTTTTCCTTATTCCTTATACATCAATCTCTCGCATCCTCGTCATTGTGATGCATTATTCGATGTCATCTATTGGTTTCCTGCAATTTACATATGATTTTTTGAAGATGTGTATAGTCATTTTATGAGTGATAAGTGTGTTTTAGAGTTCGATTTCCACGTGATACTGAATCATCCTTAATCTATGGACATGAGTGTAAATACAAGATGTCAAATGTTCTGGGACATTATGGAGTTAGTACTATAGTTAGATGCTTCAAAACTGATAAACTGTGGGTAAGTCTACAGAAAGATATAGGGCACGCACAACATACTTTTAGATGGAAACTGCTGTAAAGAATTTCTAAGCTCTAAACATTACCAAAGTTTTTTATTAATAGTTAAAATGGTAATTTTCGAAATTTAAGTCCACGATTATCTGGATATTGGTGTGAAATATTAGGATATGAAATTAAAAGTTCAAAACTAGAACAGTCACGAAGAGAGTGGGGCATCTAGTCATTTTTTCCGTTAACTCTAAAGATTTACCATCGACTTAAAAGAAAAGGACGATATTTAAACAATTTATGACATTGAATTGTCAATATACAATGAAAAATAGTGCTTACATTTTGGGTATAGTTAAAGATAGCCTATTGAATTCTTCAAAAATCAATTTTTGAGAATAGAAATTTAATTAATTATTTTTTTGTTATTGTTTCATTACAGAAGTAAAAAGAAATTTTCATCGTCGAAGTAAAAAAAGTTTCTGTTTTGAGTATTGAAAAAGTTTTGAATAATTTGTAATTATAAAAGTATATAATAGTAAAAAAAGTATAGAATAGTAATAAAGTATATATATTGTATTATAATTTAAAAAGTTTTGAATAATTTGAGACATTTTTTCAACCGGGATTGTGCCGGTTGAACGAAAATATCTAATAGACAAAAAAATTCCATAAATTATTTAAGTGCCAACCTAAATATGCTATATTATTCTAATATTAAGGAAAATAAGTTATTTCATCAAATCGATTTTAGGCGCCGAACAAAAGATGCCTGGCCGCCCCTTGCTGAGCCCTTTGCCCTCAGGCTCTTAGCCGCCCACACGCCCGCAGAGTCATCTCCCGCCGACCTTGTGAGCACTCTACCCTTACATATTTGTACAGGTACGCTCCAGTCATGCGAATCTATTGTTTTTTCCTCGTAATTCCATCAACCTCTACCCGCACACGGCACGTGTGAGGCAGGAAGTTCGAGCAGCAGGTGTGCCTCATTCGGCCGCTCTTCTGCGGAAAACCTGCCTGCTTCAAAGTCTCCGTTGAAACTGAAGGTCCGGTTTCGATTTACCAACAGTTTCTGCCAGAGTTTTCTTAAACACAGTTTCTGTCAGAGTTTTCTTAAATACAGTTTCTGCCAGAGTTTTCTTAAACACAGTTT
>JAPMOQ010021783.1:190889-216068 GCA_026543055.1 Argiope trifasciata | reverse complement strand
GCCGGATTAAGTGAAACTGTTAAAATCCCTTTTCTTACCACACTTGTAGGGTCGGATAAAGCCTTCTAGGAAACTTTAGACAACGCAAGTCAATTCCCCTCCAATTTTTCTTCTCAACTGTCAGAATCAAATATTCTTATGGTATCCGACTACGTTAAAAGAAAAAATTTTGAAAAATTGGATTTTTTAAAAATTACTCAAAATGTTGGTTTTTAGATGCATTTTCAATTGTAATACGAAATACTATAAATACGACAAAATTATTTGAAAATATAATATATTTTGAGAAATAGGAAAATTTGCAGTAAATTTTAGTGAAATTTAACCAAAATGGTTAAAACTCTACACAAATTGATAATGCAGCAATCCTATTTTTCTTTGTAGACAAGTCATAGAAAATAATGATGAATGAAATGAACCAAAATCTAAGAAAAACTTTGAGATGCGAAGAAGTTAAGGGTAAAAATATACGTATATATGCATTTTTTTTCCTAAATTCACGATTAAATTTTTCTAAAAACACCAGTAAATGACAAAGTATTCCGCCAACAATAAAACTTTTGGTTCATTTCACTGCCCATATTATTTGAACCACACGCTTACATTTTTAGGTAAATGCCTCAGTTTGTTTCTGAGATATCATTTTAACAGTGGAGAATTTTTAGGAATATTAAAGTTTTCAGAAAACTGAATTGAAAGATAAATTTTAGCTGAAAATAGGTGACCATGGATGATAGGTCAGGCCTTCCTATTCCTAGAAAAATTAAACTGTTTTGGGAATAGAAAATTCTGAACTGCAAGAAAAGACAATTGAAAAAATATTCACCTATGTGGTCGATAACTAGTGTTTTTAACGTAGTCAGATACCTTAAATTAATAAAGCATTAAAATATTGCAAACTTTGGATCAAACACTCGCCTTAATAGGAGGTTAATGTGAACGATAGTTAATCAGGTAATTTCATCTCCTGCTTAGTAGAGGATCATGTATCTGTTGTTCCAGCTCGCACGATAAAGTCTGAACTGAAGGGTTTCCTTTTTCGTCACTCCAGGGGAAGTTGCCAATCCAAGTGGGCTTAAACAAATAATGCCACCTAATTGCTTATTATATATTGTTAAAATCAATTTTAATAATGCTTAGGAAGCAATTGCGTATTTTTTATATATATATTTAAAAGAGGAGAGAAATTTCTCTGGAAGTGGGAAATTATTACATTATCTGGTCGAATCAAAAATCTCTAGCCAAAATGCAAATTAAAATATATATAATTAAATAAAATGATGCAAAAACATTTCAATATATACAAGAATATTTTATCTTCCTTGAATAAAAAGATTGCATAATTCCCATGCTTTTTAAAAAAACTTTTCTAAACTTTTTGTTTTTACCAAAATGGAATTTTTTTTCATTCATTTATAAATTCCAGAAAAAAAAAGGGAAAAAAAGCATTTCCAGCTATACTACATTCCCACACACCTGTACTTCGTCTCCACACGATCCTTCCGTTCTAGTTTCCGGCTAGAATGTCATTTCTAGTGACAACTAATTAATATCCAAGGTCACAGATATTATCTACTACTTGGTCTGCTTTTTAAAGGAAAGGAAACTGTTTTATATTATCAAGATGTAAAAGTAAGAGCTCTATTAACATCCATTACTACGTTAGAGGAATACTTACTTGAAATATTGTTAACATTCATTGACGCACATAAGTAGGAAAAAGTTCTTGGCTTCTAAGTGGCTATTTCTCTCTTCTCTTTAAGATTATTTAAATATTCCATACCAATTCCGCTTTTAGCTGTTGTCAGTCCTTCCGCGTGACTAAATTTCGATTAAAACCTAACGCGCAATTTACTATTCCTGATTTTACCCGAGAACATTTTCAGACTTCAATTTATATAGGGAAAAGCTCTCAACTTTTAAGTTGCTATCTCTCTTCTCTTTTAAATTGCTTCCATAATCCGCAGCAAGCCACCTTTACAGACTTTGTCCTTTCGTAAAGTTTAGTTTAGTTATATTAACGTCCCTTTGTAAAGCAACAGTAGGGCTATTTGGGGTTGGTTGGTTGTGATTTTTAATTTCGCAAGAGCCAATCTTGGCTAAACTGCGCCACTCATATGGTTAAAATATTGCCAATCGTGCAATAGAAGCAATTTTAATATAATTGTATTAAAGAAATTACATGAAAAGACTGAATAACACAAGGTAAAAAGTTTTTTAAAAAGACAATAGCATAAAATGGTAAAACATATATATATATATTCGTAGACACCAATGGCCCTTAAAAACTAAAAAAGATTCTCAAGGGGATTTACTCCCACTATGTCTGACATTGTCAGTGATGAAGTTTTTAAAAAAAGAATGCGCTATTTTGGGACGGACCTCGTCGTTTTGAACAACGGTCAGATGACGAAGGCTAAACCTGAGGTAGCACTCCCCTCCCCACACCAGTGGGAGGACGTTTGACCTGACAGATTTAAAGTGCAAGAGACCGCCTCACACGAACAAGTCTTTGGTGGAATCGAGTCTCAAACCAGAAACCCTCCGGTTCTGAAGTCGAGACCTTACCATCAGGCCACCACGGCCCTCCTTTCACAGGGCTAAAACCTAATTTGTAATGGTGTAGGTGGGTCTAATGTCACTTGGTCGTACCAAGCCCGAATAAGCGGAGCTCTTCCGAATGAAGACAGAAGTGTGCGCCTTTCGTTGTTAACGAGCACATTTAAGGTGAAAGTACGACTTTCGCTCCAACACACACGACAAAACCCTTTTAAGGTGGCGATCGAACTCATTCATCCACCCGCAAGTCAGAATTTAGGTCCAAATCAGAGACCGACTCATCCCAGATTCAATACCCGCAGAGGTATAATTTTTTATGTGAACTTCGAGGACTTTGCAGTCACGACATATTTAACGTGCCTCAACTGCCATTAGCCAACACGGCGGTCTTTGGCAGAGACGAGGACAGAACTCGTTTCCTTTCGATTACGAGACTGACGCTCTAACAACCAGGCTACTGCAGCCCACATTTAATTTGTAATTTGATATTCATGATTTCGTCAGGGTGCGTTTTTACTCGTCAAATCGTGATAAACTTATAAGCATTGTTGTTTTGATAACCATTCATCTGATCTGTTAAATGTGTACATACTAAGTGATTGTTTAAAATACTCAAGTCACATAATCACCACATTCTGCATTAATATTTTTAGAGATTAACCTCTTTTAACGACCAGTTGTTCGGCCATTAAATTAATCTATTCGTGCCAACCAACGTTGAAGATTATATCTTATAATAATAATAAAGTAGTATTTTAATTCATACATGTTAATTGACGATTATCCTTATAATGAAATGCAAATATTATGACTACAATACATTATATCCCCCCTGGAGGCACCTTGAAATGAGGTTGAGAAGCTTCCGACTTAGTGATTGGTTCTTGTCACCCTGGAGGGTACACGAAACGGTTGTGGTCTGGCTCCTCCCATCGATGACGGGATGTACTTCCTTAGGGTAGGGTTGTATAGTGGCCGGTGATGGACTTAAGGACTAAATTACAATTCCCGACAAGTTTGTTATTGCAGCGGTCCAGTCTTCCAGTATTATTTATATGTATGCCTTCGAGTGGGTTGATGAGTCAGTAATATGACTTACACTACATTATATAAATGTAGGAATGGATGGGACAGAATGCCCTTTCAACCACATTTAGATCAGTCTCTAGGATCACTAATTGAAGAGAACAAGCTTTTGAATAAAAAAAGTTAAATTTATTTACAGCAAATAATAATGAAAAGACATTAATAATTAGGACAGGACAGGCTATTTACAATAGAGATACCTTTAGATGACACCAAGGATGAAGCCTGATCAAGTGTTCCATGGCAAAACTATGTGCCAATGTTGCGTATTAAAGATTCATATCGAATCGAACGACCCTCCTCTGTCTCCGTTTGCTGAGCGAATGCGTAGTTCACTTTTTCTCAAACTTGACGTCACGCGTCTTAGACTTTGGATCAGCGGTATTTAGTGGTATCCATGGTGCCATCTATTACAACAAAGAAACTAAATATGGAATAGTAATGGCCGCTAATTAAATCTTTACACATACACATACACACTACTCATTTCTTATCTGTAGGCGCGTTAAACTATAGTTTGCATATTTATATTTATGATGATAAACGAAATATATTCTCAACATCAAAAAAATTTTTCTCTATGTTTATCTTTTAAGAATGTCGGTCTTTTATCCCCTTTCCTATTTATAATAGGTGTAGTATTAATTGTGCTTGTTTATTTATCAGCATGACGGTGTCCTGGCATAGAGGTAGCGAGTCTGATAAATAAGCAAGCACAAGAAATAGGGGTAGCGAGTCTGTCGACCACAACAAATCATGTCGATACTGCTCCATTCAGTGGTGGAGGGGTGGTCGGCTATATGCAAGAAGAAGGGGTAGCGAGTCTGTCCCGTCAAGTGAACATCCCGGTTCAGGCATGGTTGTTCTTCCTCTGTTCTATCTGTAAATATGCTCTCCTCTAAAAAGGGTGTTGTGCAAGCGAATAAGTGATGCCTTAGTGGCAAAGTCGTACTCTTGGCCCTAGTTGGCGCTACTAAAATAAGAGATGCTCCTTATCGGCTTATGCTCCTTATCTCCTTATCGGCCATCTTCGTAACAGTGGGCTTGTCCAATGGTAAGTGACACAAGAAACAACCTGTATCATTATGTCTATGATATGGTGTACTTTTTTTTTAGTATAAAAAATGAAACGCTTACACATTTCTTCATTTATTCCTATATGTTCGTAAAAAAAATCTAAAGGTAGTGGTTGTCCTAAAACTTTCTAATAAACTTCTCATGCCAAAGAGAGGTTTGCATGACACTGGCTTTCAACAGAAACAAAATATTAACTTTTGGCGTGAAATCAGCATTTTAACTGAATCTGTCGTGTTATACTCAGCGAATTACTTGGCATATAATTCCTGGAATGCTTTAAGAATATTCAAAAATTAAATTTATATTTTAGATATATGTTTATCCCAACCGATTTAAAAAAAAAAATTGATTCAAAACTGCACTTGTAGTCAAAACATCCCACACCAAATTTGATATATTCAGGTCATTGCGATTTTGAATCATCGCTTTTACATGTTTTGAAAATAGTGACCGAAAGACAGTCAATCTGTTGTTGGATTTGATTCAAAATTTGACAGGTGTGTACACTATTGTTAAATCGATGCACCGAATTTTATTTCTGCGGCTCTTTTCGTTTTGAAATTATCGAGCTAATTTTTATTAGAACAGTCGGACATCCTTTGAGCAGATTTTACTTAACATTTGACATAAATCTACAAATTTAGTATAAAGACTGTATACCAAATTGAATCCGTCCAGTTCAAAGTGTTTTTGAGTTACTTTTGTCACAGACAGACAGATAGACGAACATTTTCCAAAAATGAGCTTTTCGAACTCAGGGAGGTCTAAAACGTGAAGATTCATCAAAATTTCGAATTCGAATATTTTTTACGATTACCATAATTTCTCTGTACTACGTATATAATACTATAGGCAAAAAAAAAAAAAAAAAAAAAAAAAAAAAAAACCCTAGATTTTTTTAAATTTAAACTTTTGGGAAATTTTTATTTGTAATAGTTGTAAAATTGTATTGAAATTGAATCTCGATTAAATATTTATTCTAAGTACAGTGGTTTTAAGTACAGTTTACACGAATAGGTTCAACAAATTGTAGATCAACTCAAGTCTCGCATTTGCGTGTTTACTGAATATTTGCTATGTCAGCGTTCTCTCACCCAGAATCAGTGAATGTCAATCGCCAATTAGCATCTGAAAACTTCTAGAATAATCTCAGAATCCTGTCACAGACTCACCCGTGTCATCAATAACTCCAGTGAATAACAAGTCAGGCGACATCTTTAATGGTGATTGCACCTGCGGAAATTAATGATATTCCATTTCATTCATGGGAGGTTAACTCATTTCTTATCGGCAGACGAATTTAGACTAGAGTTTGTATATTTATATTCATGAGGGAAAATAAAGTCTATTCTGGAATGAAAATTACAAGTAAATTTTTCTCTGTGTTCATTTTTTTTCTTCCCATTTCATCTTCAAAATATCATTATATATATTATATATATATACAACCATAAAAGAACTAAAATAATTAAAACCCGTTTATATATATATATATATATATATATATATATATATATATATACACACACACACACAACAATAAAAGCATTAAAATAATTAAAACCCATTTCCTGGTCAACAAAAATTAAAACGACACTAATTAGGTCGAAATCGAAATTAAAATTGAATTCGGAATTAAATGCTAAAAGTTCACAAAATGAAATAGAACCAATTAATGAAACAAATATAAATTAATATAATTAATAAAATTATGTAAACGAAACAAAAACAACACTAATTACAGAAACGAAACTAAAAATTATTTCGGATTCAAACAAGTTTAAAAATTAAAATTAATTTTTAACATTTTTTTAATCAATCATTGTATTTAGTGAGCGCAAATGCAGCTACAACTAAAATACAAATGAATCTAAATTAATTAACAAAATAAGCTAAGCAAAAAGGAACACAACCGAATCAAAACTATAACCAATAGAAAAAGAATCCAGCCTGATAACTCCAAGGCAAGGATGACACCTCGTGACACAAAATACTCAAGCACAAAATAATATATATATATATATATATATATACACTGAAGTGACAAAAGTCAGGGGATGACTGTTAATATCGTGTCGGTCCTCCTTTTGCCCGGCGAAGTGCAACAACTCGACGTGTCATGGAGTCCACAAGTCGTTGGAAGTCCTCTGCAGGAATATTGAGCCATGCTGTCTGTATAGACGTCCATAATTGTGAAAGTGTGGATGGTGCAGGAGTTTGGGCACGAACGGACTTTTCGATGATGTCCCATAAATGCTCGATGGGATTCATATCGGGCGATCTAAGTGGCCAGATCATGCGCTGGAATTGTCCGGAATGTTCTTCAAACCAATCGCGAACAGTTCTAGCCCGTTGACATGGCGCATTGTCATCCATAAAAATACCATCGTTGTGTGGGTACGTGAAGTCCATGAATGGCTGCAAGTGATCTGCAAGCAGCTGGACATAACCATTTCCAGTCAATGATCGGTTCAGTTGCTCCAGAGGACCGAGTCCATGCCATGTAAAAACAGCCCACACCATTATGCAGCCACCACCAGCTTGAGCAGTGCCTTGCTGACAGTTTGGGTACATGGCTTCGTGGGGTCTGCGCCACACTCGAACTCTACCATCAGCTCGTAACAACTGAAATCGTGACTCATCTGACCACGCCACGGTTTCCCACTGGTCTGGGGACCAGTCGATATGCTCACGAGCCCAGGAGAGTCGCTGCAGGCGATGTCGTGCTGTCAGTAAAGGCACTTGAGTCGGTCTTCTGCTGTCATAGCCCAAGGAAGACAAATTTCGCCGCACAGTCCTATCGGACACGTCCCTCGTACGTCCCACATTGATTCCTGCAGTTATTTGACGAAGTGTTGCGTGTCTATTAACATTGACCATTCTACACAGACGTCGGCGGTCTCGGCCGTTAAGTGCAGGTGGTCGCCCACTGCACTGTCCATGATGGGTTGTGATGCCTGAAATTTCATACTCTCGGCACACTCTTGATACTGTGGATCTCGGAATGTTGAATTCACTAACGATATCCACAATGGAATGACCCATGCGTCTAGCTCCAACTAACATTCCACTTTCAAAGTCTGTTAATTCTCGTCGTGCCACCATAAATCCCAAAAAACCTGTTCACATGAATAACTTGAACACAAATGAAAGCTCTGGAAAACGAACTGCGTATTTATACTTTTTCGCTGCGATACTACTGCCATCTGTATATTTGCATATTGCTATCCAATGACTTTTGTCACTTCAGTATATATATATATATATATATATATATATAGATAAATTTGGGCTTGACTGTCATTATGTTAATGGTATAATGTAGTGTTTTTTTTTTTTTGAACACTACTAATAAAAATGAAATCTTACCTCATTCTTGAAACAATAGTTTCATTTAAAGATAAAAAGAAGGAGTGGTCTTTCCAAAACTTTCTTGCCTACACTGTAATAAATTTGTGATTCCAAAGAATGCTTTTCATGACATTGGTTACAATAGTTATAAAATATTGACTTTTGGAGCGAATTTAGTATAAGAGACAATTTCTATGATTTTATATTAAGTTTGATATTAAATCGGTGCTTTGAATTTTTTGTTTTCAGCGCACTCTTTTCTTCTCTAAATTCGAAATGAGGGGGCGTAATAAAATCCAGTGGGCGTAACGAAAAAAAAGAGGGAGGATATAAAAATCACGAAAATGCACGTCATAGGGCACCCACGAGAGAAAGACCAGAGTTCTTTAATTTTTTAAAAGTAAAATTAAATAAGACATTTAATGCTTAATGTGCGATTGGACAAGAGTACATATGAACTGAAAAGTAGATTATTGGGAATAGACTGATTTTATAGTATATTCCCAGATTAAACGCTGCTAATTTAAGGTAACCGACAACGTTTGAAGGAAAAATTTTAAAAAATTTGATTTCTTAAAACCTGTTTTTGGTTTTTAGATGTATTATCAGCTATAAACACTATAAATACAAATACGTTATTTGAGAATATAATATATTTTGAGAAATAGGAAAATTTGAGGTAAATTTTAATGAAATTTGACCAAAACGGTTAACATTCTACACAAAATGATAATGCAATAATCCTATTTTTCTTTGTACACAAGTTATAGAATACAATGATGAATAAAATGAACCAAAATCTAAGAAAAAATATGATATGCAAAGAAGTTACGGGTAAAAATATACGTATAGATGCATTTTTTTCCATCAATTCAAAGGTTTATTTTTCTAAAAACATCTATAAATGAAAAAAATTTTCACCCACAATAAAACTTTTGCTTCATGGGCAATGGCCCATGCCATTTAAAACACATGCTGAAATTTTTATGTAAATACCTGTATTGTTTTTGCGATATCATGTTAATGGTGGATACTTTTTATGAAAAAATTAAAGTGAAAGACAAATTTAAAAAAAAAATGCTTAAAATTCCGCTGGGTAATAGGTTAGACCTTCCTTTTCTAAGAAAAAACAAACTGTTTTGAAATGAGAAAAGTCTGAATTTCACGAAATAACACTTAAAAAAAAATCGACTATGTGGTCGGATAACAGTGTTTTTAACGTAGTCGGATACCTTAAAATAAAATTTTTAATGTCAGCAAACAAATTCGTTGTTCATTACAATAGGCCTTAAAACAATGTTTCTCTTTCAAAAAGCTCAGTTCAGTTTTACTGAAAAATTTATGAAGTAAGGAATCTGAATTCAGTACATTTAAAGCATGATCAAGATTTTACTAAATATAGACATCTTACAACCTGTCCACCCCCACTTTTTACTATCCATCATGAATGAAAATGATGACGACAGAAAGGCTCGTCCTTATTCTTGGCACTGTGCCAATACCAACTCGGAGGTGTGTCTGCGCAACGAACGCTGACTTGGCAATTTGCCCATTGGAATCACAGATCCATAAAATATTGCATGCACTTTTCTTTTACTCTTCTTTTTTTTTAATCTTTCATCCGTTGTATTCTTTCATTCGGACACATGCACTAAGATTGCCATGGGTATAAATGGGAGAAAAAAATAGTTTAAACGAGTCAAATGAAACTAATTGTAAAAACTAGCTGCGACCATTCAATATTGGTGGCTTAGCAGTTTCTCTGTTAATCATTTTACTTGATTAACAGTATTATTACATTGAATTAAGATATTATATGATTTAATTTTACCTGAATTAAACGAAAAACAATAAAAAATATATATTATTATTATAAACATTAAAGATTATATACTTTATTTTACATTATTATTATATATTATTATATACATTAAAGATATTACGAACTCTTAGATAATGATTATACTTATCTTTTTTTACTAAACAGAGCTTAACATTTCCTAGCAATAAAGAAAAATTGAAATGCCGTAAATGAATTTAAATACAGCTACATTGGAATTAAATAAGACATAATAATAATAAATACCAGAAACTGTGGTGTTTTAAAAGCATATCATTTTTTGCCCTGTGTTATATTCAAGATTTAAAAAAAAAAAGCTTGAAAACGCATTTTTATTGATACACTAAAAATAAATTTAGGTTTTAAAAAAAAGTTTGTCTTGTTTTCTTTTAGATATTAATAAATTGTTATAAATATAATAAAATCATAATTTTTTTAAATCTTTACCTTGAATTACCTATCAAGAATTTTTATACTGAATTTAATTGTAATTGATTAATCGACATATAAATTCCGAGAATATCAAACTGCCATTGAGATAAAACAATTGTATGAAATTTTGAACTTTATGGAAGAGAAACTAGTAAAAATTATTTATAAAATTCCACTCTTACAAATATAAAGCTTCAAGTTAAATAAAAATGTTTAAAAAAGAAAAAAAAATTCATTAAGACTTTGTTATAACAATGGCATCAATACTTTCTTCATATCTCTCTCAAATTAACTTTATATCTCTGCTTATAAGTTAACCCATTTACCATTTGTGAACCCATTTACTTACAACAACCTATTTGAAGTCTGTATAATATTAGGATTGCATTTCGACTCTGAATTACCAGGAAAGTGTATGATACGACATAAATTTAAATCTACTTATTTACAGTGTTCACAATTTGATAAATAAACAATTTATGGAAAGTAATAACTAAAATATTAGCATATGATAGCTGTAATTATTTAGAAACATTCATGACTTTTATAAACACTTAAGTTTCTAGATTTAGGAAATCTTACAAATTTAATTGATTATTTCCAAGAGTCTTTAAAAATATGTTTTCAACTTAACTATGCAAATTCCTCTTTTTGTGAAAAAACATGTCTTTTCCTCTTTTTATTATTAAGTATATATCATCTATTTAAAATATACAAGCTAAAATATTTTTGCTAATAAGAAAACTATGAAATCTCTTACATGCACTTTTCTCTTTTCACACTCTGAAGCACAGCATTTTTATGCTGCAATGAAATTTAATGTACTAAGAACAGGGGGAAATTAAGAGCATCAATTAAATATTTTTCATTTAATTTTTTTTTTCAAATTTTATAATTAGATAATTTTCCAGTTTGAAATAATTATTTTTAAAAAGAAAATGTTGCTTTCTGACCACTTATTTTTAAATGCCATTTCCATAAATAAAAAAAATAATCTTTCATATTTAATGTCTAATTTTATAGGCTTTGCACATCTACTTTAAACAGAGATATTAAGATTATTGTTGTAAAATCCAAACATTTTCATTCTTTTAGTTTTTCTAGAGTTTTATTCATTTTTCATATTTTCCCCCCTAGCATAAGAAGTATACTTTCACCTGAAAAAATATTGATCAAACATATTGAGACAATATATATATTTAAAACTTATTAAATTATAATAATATATTATTATTAGATTATTTGATTTCTAATTTTTTTTTTTTTTGACACACAAGTACTTTAAATTTCAGCTCTAAGTAAATGATAAACTATTTTTTTCTTAAATATATGCAATATAAGCCTCCCATGATCTGAATTTATTTTTAAATTAGAAAATAAGTTAAATATTATATCCTATTAAAATATATTTTTTATATCTCAAAAAGCTATTGTTAGTAAAAGCAAGCTAGTTAAAATGGGGAGAATGCATACATTAGTTCAGTAAATTGCTTTTTATAGTCATACATTAATGAAAAGAATTTGGATAAAATCACCAGCTTACTAATTCTGCCCAGATTTACATTCATAAATCATAGAGTAATATATATATCCTCTTATAAGATAACAGATTAAATAAAATTTTAGAACTTGGTTACCAATCTGGAATACAAATTCACATAAGAGTAAACTAAACTGGAAAAAATATAACTTTCTCTTTTCATCAATTTATTTTTTAAATTTAAAAACTTTCATCTGCCAATCTAACACAATTATAGATAGTTATGTTCAATGATATGAAAAACATCATTTATGCTTAAATACATTTAAAAAGTTTTCAGAAAAAATAGTCATTTTTAAAAGATATGATTTCAAATTCTACAGAAAAGTAAAGAAATCAACAGTATATAAGAATGAATTTATATAGCATTAAAAAATGTTTATTGGTGGATCAGGTCTGAATAAAACATACTATGAATCTTTAAAAATAATTAAATTAAATTACTATTATTTCAATGTAAAATAATATATAATTATAAATTAAGAATTTTAAATTATACATTTTATACAAAGAGAGATTAGAATCAAATTTAACACCATTAAACTGGATATAACCTTAGTCAGAGTAGTTCACCCTATGCTGCGAGTCTGTAATCTGTTAATTATTTCCCATTTGAAGCAGAAAATATACTAATAGCGTCCAAACAAAAAAGCCAGAATAAATTATATTCTAAATAATCACCTCTTTTTGTTGTTGTTTGTTTTTATAATCAGATAACTTCTACAAGCTAATAGATCACACATACTATTATATTAAAAATTTCATTAAGTGATAAATAATATTTTAAGATACCCTTAACAGTATTTAAAATTTTTTACAACTGTAATTAAAAGTTATTTTTACTGGCATTTCCAAATACTTATTTTTTATGTAATCCAACTTGGTGTTCAAACATGTTTCAAAATATTATGAAATAAACACAAACACTAGTTCAATACAAATATAAATTTTATTCATCATTTTCACACAATTTTAACCAGGAATGCAGAAATAATGCAGTACATGAAAAATGAAATCACTTTTGATACTTTTTTTTCTCCAAAATAAGCAGTTATCAGAGATATTACTTGATTATGAAACAATAGAATTATCTGATTAATTGATCAAATGCTGAAATTTTCCTAGTAAAAACAAATAATAATAAGATCCACACAAAAAAAAGAAATGCATTTAAAATTTGAAGATAATCAACATTGATATATCAGTAATTTGTCCAAATTTTAATATTATTTTAAAGCAGCATCATATTCTATAATTTTGATTATATTTATAAACATCAATTCCAAATTTTTAAAATAATGATAATCAATAAAAAATTCTAAATTTACTAATAATTTCAAACATGAGATAATATTATAACATTTTTAATAATGATCTCTCAATATCTCTTATGGACATAATTCATTTATACTTTCAAATATGATTATTACATTGATAATTGACCCTGGATGAGCACAATAATTCATGTTGAGCACTTAATGGTATTTATAAGCACTTGTTTGATTGAGAGACATTAGAAAATAGCACTTTAAATCAATTTTCTTTCATAATAAGACATTCTATTAAGTAAAATTGTATTTTAGAAAACAGCACTATTACAAAAACATGTATTGTTTTGTGACAATAGGATGCAAACACCTGTACATGAATACAGATACCTGTTCCTTTTGCTTCTCCCCTAAAGTAGCACAAGGTACACAAAATGATGATGATAAACTTTTGTGCTATTAGGACATGACACAAATTTATATTTAAAAAATTATATGGCAACAATGAATTTTAAAAATTTAATCATAATGAATAATAGAATATTCCCATTGGACATGACCAGTAAAAAATGTGAAAGTTGTTAAAAAATTAACAATTTTGAAGAGAAATATCATTATGAAAATTTATCAACAGAAACCTACAAAAATTTTCCTATTTATTGTATATGCAGTAAAATATATCAAATGTGGTATAACCTCTCGTTTTTTGGCAATATTAATTTTGGTTGTTTTTGATAGAACCTTGATAACCTTCTAGTAAGCAAAACACAAATTACCATGAGAGGCTATACTACATATTTTTCCAAGTAAAAATATACATTATAATATTATTTAACCTGTAATAGAATTTCTTCACAGGATATATCGAATCTGAGACCAACTTTGAGTCTTAGGACTTAGAAGAGCACTGCAAATTAGTAAATACTTTCAAATTGCACCATATGAAAACAGGACTAAATTGCTCATAAATGAAAGAGTTACTTACAGATGATATTCCTCGCGTTTAATCTATCCATAGGACTAATAAATATATTTCAAAGAATCAATAATAATAGCATGATAATAACTTAAGATGCCACTAGATTTTTAAGAGTTCGATGTAAAGATGATGATGCTGATGGTCAGTTTATGTACATAGGAAGTACCGATTTCGAAACGAAACCGATTATGTCTTACGATGAGACCTGTACATGAATGTACAACTATAATGCACAACTTGTGTTAGGAAGTCGCTGAGCTGCTAGGGCCTGAAGCGTTTTTCTGGTCATCGTCGTCTTTCGACCTCAACTTCCTTCTTAGTTTTTCGACGACTTTGTTGTGGAACTTATGGAGCGAATTCTGAGAGGCCGATTTGGGTGATGAGATGTCCAGCAAACGACTGTTCCTGCGTGGGGAACACCCCAGGCTGATGGCAGCTAGCCTCTCCTCCACATCTGAGCCAGGGGAGCAGGATAGACTCACAGGAGCCGATTCGCTTTGGGTGTGCCGGCGACTCCCAGCTGGTGTTACGGAATTGTTGCTGCTCGTTCGAGATCGGCTAGCATAAATGTTGTAGTCATTCTTCATTACAGGCATCATAAAAGCCATGATTGGAACTCGAATGAATCAAAACACGGAAATAGAATAAGATTCAGTAATTCGGAAACGTTTGTATTGTTGTAATTGGTTCCCAATTGGAAAACTTTAAATCCAGATATGTTCTGAAAATAAATATGATGAAAAAAATGTATCCCAGTTGTGTTTACAAATGCTAAATTGCGGAGAGTGTTAGGAACAATCCTTCTCTTAGCACAGTAAAGAGGGCAATGACGTCACGGAGAATGAGAAACGCTTTTATGCAGCCCGATAAGCGCATAGGTCATGTGACTTCGTTAGTGGAAGGGTTTCTTTAAATTCACTGTCACGAGGCTGCGAACCATCGCCAATGTTGTCACTTTTCGTCGCCATCGACTGAAGAGCGGGAATGTAGCAAAAGGGCATAATTACATTATTATTCACATAAAAAAAGGGGTCTTGACCTGAAATAAATTTCTCCGGAGCAGGTCATTGAATTGTATTCAGCCACAAAAATATAGCCGCAGATGAAGATGACTTAATCAATGATTAAGAAGAATTATCTTTACTTTTAAACCCAAAATGCTATCAGAAGTATTAACAATTGGTAAAATTCATTATTTTTGTATTCAGTTTTACTATTTTATTATAATATATGACAGAAATTTATCTGATATTGAAAACATTTTTAGATCATATTGCTTTCAATTCATTGAGTAAATTGAACTAAATTTGAAATGTTTTACATTCAACTTTATTGACAATATGAAAACGATTACATTTTTGATTTCTTTCTCATTATCAAGCATACTGACAAACTTACTTATCCTTCGTTTAAATTCATTAAAATCTTTAAAAATAATTAAAAATAAATGAAAAAAGAACAAAGAAAGAGAAAATCAAACAAAACTTGGGCACTGTTAAAATAATAATTTAAAGACACCGTTTTATTAAAAATTCTTTTAATTTCCTATGGTTTTTATATGGCTCTTAATAAAAAAAATGTGTAGTTCTCTGCTTATATAGTTAGTTTTACTCGTAAAAGAAAAGGTTTCTAAAAACTGTATGCTGAACAATTAATTTGATATGTTTCTATGTAAATCATATTTCTATTATAGAACCTTTTTTCCTTCAAATGTTAAGAATAATTCAGATTGTTATGAGAGCCCATTTAATATACAGATTTGACACATAATAATTATTTTAGAATTTATGAATCGCTTATAATTCTTTAATTTAATTTTCTTTTTATGATGAATTTATTGTTTTTTTATATTGCGTTAATACATTGGAAATCAGCGTTAGTTTTATCCTAAAAATATTAGACGGTATTTAAATTTATCGTGTGAAAATTCTACTATGCAATATGTATATATATATAAAATTTGGTATCGTTCTATGTTATCCTTATAAAAAATATTATATTGAAACAAAAATTGATGATTAGAATTAATAGAACCAATAATTCAAAGAGATAGGACTGATTGTTTTTTCGAGGAAAATAGCCGCTTCATCATTACTAATTAATGTAATGAAATTAAACTTTATCAAAAAATATCAAAACATTATCCTAACCTAAAAGCTAGGTAGATTTAAAATATATTTAAAAACCAGCAATCAATAAATTACAAATAATTCCATTTCATTTAATCCGAAAAATTTTACTTGATTATATAACTGTCCTGAATACTGATTGATCCACGTAATAAATTTCATTTTTGTACCAAAAAAAGCGATTTGGCGCCAAAAAAGGCGTACCCCTTCATATAAACACTTACGCCTACAGTGAAGCCACGTCTGGAGGCGGCAGACGAAGAAACGTGCTATTGGACGGGATATTACCTCCACCCTACCCTTCTCTTCTCATCTTTATATACAAAAAAAAGTCATGTCTGTCAACCTCACTAAAGTTTTAATGAGAGCACGTGCTTAACTTGAAAAAGAGTTGATTGATTTGAAAGAATTTCATAGGAAAAAAAAAATCTGTCATTTCATCATGATTTGTGTTACTTGTAAAACAGTAGAGCATTATTGCACACATCAGTTCACTAGAAACAACACAATTCTTCGCATTCTATTTTTCCGAGAAAAATTATCATTCATTTTTTTTTAGATGGAAATTAATAATTCGAAAATGATTTCGTAACTTTGAATTTTACAACGTAGAGAATTGCAGAAATTTTACTCACGTGAAAAATGAATTTTTTGTTGTTGTTATTAAGAATTGTGGAAATTCGCTTTCTTATGATATTAATTGTTCTGTGCACAGATTACCATTGGTGAAATTTCTGACTACTATTCGATTAAGTAACTATAAAAAAAAAACGCTTTTACGCCACTTCATTTAATTAAATTTATTTTATTATTTTTTTAAATAAAATTTTAATGATATCAATTTTATTATAAAGTGTAAAAAGACGAGAGTACATAAAAAACCAAATACTTTTGTACCGTTGCTGAATTAAAAGTATAACAAAACATATATAAAAGATGTATGTCTGACATTTTATTACAAAACATATATGTAATATTATAATTATAACATTTCATACAAAAAAAAATGGTTTATACGAGGCATTTTTTTTATTTGATGTTTATAACCTGGCTTGTTGTCTGTCATGTAAATTGAGCCATGCATGTGTAAAAATTGTTCAAAACGCTGTATAAGTAGTGGTGATGGTCTAATGCCACTTGGTCGTACCAAGCCCGAATGAGCTTAGCTCTTTTGAATGAAGGCAGAGGTGTGCGAATTTCGCTGTTAACGGGCACCGTTAAGGTGAAAGTACGACTTTGCTCGAACACACACGACACAGCCCTTTTTAGGGGGCGGTAGCTCATTCATATACTCATTCATTCATCCGCAAGTCAGAATTTAGATCTAAATCAGAGACGACTCATCCATTGCTTCAGTACCCCCAGAGGTATTATTTGTTATGGGAACTTGGAGGACTTCGCAGTCAGGACTTATTTAACGTGCCCCAACTGTCATTAACCAACACGGCGGTCTTTTGCCGAGACGAGGACAGAACTCGTTACCTTTCGGTTACGAGATTGACCCTTTACCAACCAGGCTGACGCGGCCAATGCAGTGAAAGTAGATTGTTGAAGTAGCATCGACAAAATTAGCTGATAAATACTTCTTTTTAGCAGGTATTCACTAAGAACTTTTCAACATTTAAATTTGTTTCATGTTAAAAATTAATTGGAATTGTACCTTTTTTTTAATAGCTTTAGATAATAATACGGCATACCAATCATTTGTTTGCGTCATTTTGTCCCCATTTTACATTTATTTGCATTAATTTTTTAACTAACATTAATTTTATTTCAGTATAATTTTTTCATTTAATTTAATAAGATCTCTCAAAGCTAGCGTCCTAGTTTAGGGATAGCGAGTCACCCCTGTGATCTGGGCTCCTGGTTCGGGCATGGTTGTTTGTTCTTCCCTTGAGTTCTATCTGTCAGATGTGTGAATGAGCCCTTAATATGTAAAAAGGAGTCTGTGCATCGAATGTGTGTGCGAACCATCTGCATTTGAGCTAGAAGTCAGACTTCTGCCTTTGGGTGCTCAGGGGTCTTCATCCCCTTTCCATATTAATACGAACACGACATCATCATCATATCTTTCAAAACATTTTTTGTTTTGAAAAACCCATTTTTGGCTGTTATATTATTTCCTTAATATTCATGGGTATTGCAACAGTTCTAAATGCACTTTTTTATGTACCTTTTCGCTAAACTTGTTATTTTTTTCACATCATTGATATTTTAGCAAATTTTTTTGTAATTAAACTTTTTTTAAAATATGCAATTCGTACTTATTTTCGTTTTCCGTCTAAAATTAATTCTTAATAGTACATCAAGTATGAATGAAGACGACTGTCATATCAACGTGTCAGGTTAATATAAGAGCGTTTTAAATTGTGTATTTTCATAGAAAACGTATTTTTATTGTATAAAATATTACACAATGGATCAACTTAGGCAGAGAGCTTATACAGGGAGATCAGCAAATAAGCCTTGATTTCAAAATTAAATATTTCTGCAAAAAAGACCGATAGAATTATGCGGTAAACTGTGCGTTTATTAGCAAAACTGTAAAAATGCGGTACAAAAGTTTTGAAAATTTAGTTACAGAAATCGTTAACAAATGGCGCTCTGCGCTGAAAACTCTTTGTCTGAAAGTGGTCTTAAAAAAGTAAAAATAAAGTGATACGGTCTTTGCAATCAAAATACAATTTTTTCAAAATGTTCATCGTTCGAAACAATGAGGTGGCGTAATTGAGCAATGAAATTTGACATTACGTCTTGCAATGTCTCAACGGAAATGGAATCACATGCAACACCAGTCAACGATTCAAGCTCAACTAGAGTGGTGGGATTGTTTCTATAGATAGTGTCTTGCAATGAGTGAAGACACACAGAAAGAAGTCACAAGGAGTCAGATCGGGAGTCATTTTTCATTTTTGACGTCCCACTGAAAGCGTCTATGGGCATTGTGATTAGAGCGCCATCTGTAAACGATTTTCGTAACTAAATTTTCTAAACTTTTGCGTTGCATTTTTACAGTTTTGTTAATAAACATTCAGTTTAGCGCATAATTCTGTCGATCTTTGTTGTAGAGATATTTAATTTTGAAATCAGGGCTTATTCGCTGATCCCCCTGTATCATCTGCTTTTTTGCATGCCTCTTACACATAACTATGGTCTTGTCCATTTTTCAAAGCTTAAAAATTAATTAAAATATATGCTAATTTAAAATTAAGCAGATATTAGTCTTGTTTCAGTTGTATCTTCTGTTAATATAACCTCAAAAATGATTTTTACGACCTTAAAATTTAAAAAAGTACCTTTTAAACCCATTAATAAACAAATAGTGACCATTTGTAGTAAAAAAATGTTTAATGCTTGCATTGAGACATCCGACTTCGTTAAAAACACTGGTTATTAACAAAATTGACGAAATTTTTTAAATTGTTACTTCTTGTAGTTTAGACTTTTCTCTTTCCAAAACAGTTAATCTTTTCTGGAAAATGCAAAACCTGACCTATCTTCCAGGAACACATAAATCGCTGTAAAAAAAAATCACAACACCAAGAAAAAATTATTGTACAGTAATGAAATTTTAGGAATACATTTGTCCAGGTAACATATTTAATCGATTAAAGTTTCAAGATCACAAGTGGAGCCATTGGCGAGAAGAGCCATTTCAAATGTGAAATGTTGGTACGTTAGTAACCGGTGTAACCGCCAGAATTTTGAATGCAAGCATGTAAACGTGCATGCATTGTGTCGTACAGGTGTCGGATATCAGTTTGTGGGAGGGACTTCCATGCCTGTTGCACTTGGGCGGTCAATGCAGGGACGGTTAATGCTGTTTGTGGATGACGCTGGAGTTGTCGTCCAATGATGTCCCATACGTGCTCGATCGGAGAAAGATCTGGTCATCTAGCAGGCCAAGGCAACATGTCGACACTCTGTAGAGCATGTTGGGTTACAACAACGGTATGAGGACGAGCGTTATCCTGTTGGAAAACACCCCTTGAATGCTGTTCATGAATGGCAGTACAACAGGTTGTATCACTAGAATGACGTACAAATGCTCCTGCTGTCATACGAAATTGCTCCCCAAACCATAATTCCAGGAGTAGGCCCTGTGTGCCTAGGCCGCAGACAGGTCACTAGCAGGCATTCATCTGGCCTCCTTCTAACCAACAAACGGCTATCACTGCGACCAAGGCAGGACAGGCTTTCATCAGAAAATACAACAGATATCCACTCCGTCTTCCAATGAGCTCTAGCTTGATATCACTCACGTCGCAAACGGCAGTGGTTTGGAGTCAGTGGAATGCACTGTACAGGGCGTCTGGCTCGGAGCTGTCCTTGAAGTAATCGATTTGTAACAGTTCATTGTGTCACCGTGGTGCCAAATGCAGCTCGAATTTCAGCTGCAGACGCAGTACGATTAGCCACAGCCATACGCTGAATATGACGGTGTTCCCTCTCAGTAGTACCACGTGGCCGCCCGGAACCTGGTCTTCTTGAAGCAGTACCTTCCCTTGACCACTGTCGCCAATACTCATGCACAGTGGATACATTCCTGCCAAGTCTTTCAACAATATCGCGGAAAGAAAACCCACCTTCTCGTAGCCCTACAACACGACCTCGTTCAAACTCAGTGAGCGGTTGATAATAGCTTCTTCGTCTTCTCAGAGGCATCCTTGACTAACATTAACCCACTATGTCAAATCTCAACTGTAAATAACGATCACGAACCTTACAGCACTTATTTAAAGCAAACCTCATTTGCATGTTCATAGTGTCGCTACTAGCGCCACACTTACGCGCGTAGCTCTAAATTTGAATCGACGCCATCTTATAGATGTATAAACACGCCTACCAAATTTCGTTTATCTAGTACAGCTCCTTCCTAGTGTATGGATTTTTTTTTCCGTCAGTGTATTTTTCAGCTAAAATTTGTCTTTCACTTCAATTTTCTCCAAACTTTAATTTTTATAAAATTTCTCCGTTAACATGATATATTAAAAACTAGCAGAGGTATTTACATAAAAATTTCAAAATGTGTTTTATATAAAATGGGCAATGAAATGAACCAAAAGTTTCATTTTTGGTAAAATACTTTTTCATTTAAATGTGTTTTTAGGAAAAATAAGTTGTAAATTTATGGGAAAAAATGCATATAAAAGCATATTTTTACCCATAACTTCTTTGAATCTCAAAATTTCTCTTAGATTTTGGTTCGTTTAATTCATCATTATATTCTATAATATGTGTACTGAGAAAAAAGGGTTGCTGCTTTGCAATTTTGAGTAGAGTGTTAACCGTTTCGGTTAAATTTCATTAAAACTGACTACACTTTTTCTTATTTCTCAAAATATATTATATTTTGAAACAGTTTTGTTGCATTTATAGCATTTTATATTATAATTATCAATGCATCTAAAAACCATAGTTTTAAAAGTTTTTTAAAAATGTAGTTTTTCAAAATTTTTCTTTCGAACGTAGTCGGATACCTTAAGTAAGCTGGATATATATATAGAACATTTAAGTGCTCTTAAAATTTTTAATTAATTTATTCTTAGAAATATATTTTAATTATTTCTCAGAAATCTATGTATTAATATGTGCGATCTATACACCAATGTAAAACACTTGGAGTTGAAGGTCTAAGAACCAATTGATTTTTAACAAAAGTATCTATTAAAGAATTAATGAAATCAATTTTTTAATTCAAATTATTTTATCATTTTATTATATATTAATATTTTTAAAATTAAATTTGATACATAATATATAACAAAGCTTTTATTATTATAATAAAATTCGAATCATTCTCATTGTTCCATCAAACATTTAATCGTGTGCATTCGCTAAAATTAAAATTAAAAAACTGCTTTTTCAGGTCATTAACCCTGAAGTAGGATTTTTGTAATTTTTTTTTTAATTTTGTGTATCTACTTTCTAATTTGAACGCGTTATCATTTGTAGCAGATAGATTCTAGAATATTTATCATTTTTGTTCTCATTAAATTGATAGAAAAAAGTTATAAATTAATGAATTCTTTATTAATAATTTGCCATATATGGAATACCACTGCTTAGAGCGAAGAAACTAATAAACAAACGCCAGTTTGAATATTTACCCCCCTTTTTAGTTTAACGAGTTGAACTATGTACAAAAATACATTTTATCTCTGAAAATACATAGACTCTTTAATAATTATTTCCTAAATAGTTAATCGCATATGTTGGATTGGTTTAGCACTTTGGCTCAGATCAGCTACGGCAAAATCCTTTTTTTATTATTTCTTACAATTTTTTATTATTAAAATAAATGAATATAATTTTTTTGTTTTTCCTTTCTAATGACAATTCCTTGCATTAAATTTTCCAAAATTTATTCGACCCGATTAATTTTCACAACTCTAGCAGTAAATATTTACCTTTTGATAGTGGAAACTTGATGTGAATTTAGCAAATGTTAATTGTGTGGTAGGTGGTGTTGGCTCGGAATAGAACTCGGAACCTTCTCATTAGAAGTCTCGTAACATATCCACTAGACAAAAAGTGATCACCAATGTTTAGTGGCTGTTACTGGCTTATAAAGATGACACGACAATACTCCCCATCCAGTGAGTCGGAGTTCAGACGGACGATGTTATCGCACCAAGTGTTTTTGGTGGATGACGAACGTTTTGATCGCTCCAGGAGTTATGGCGGGCGGCGAACGGTTATATTGCTCCAAGTGCTATGGCGGAGGGTAAACGTTTGTTATGGCGACTTTTGCTACCCATAGAGGGCGCCACGAAGGTTGTATGAACGTTGAAGGTTCACTGTCAGAAGTCACCAATGTGAAGCTGGTGTTGGCTAGGAATAGAGCTCAGGAACTTTTGATTAGAAGTCTCGTAACATATCCATTAGACAAAAAGTGATCACCAATGTTTAGTGGCTGTTAATGTCTGATTGAGATACTCTACAATTGCATAGAATAATGTATTTGTGTTTAAAAAGACATTATTGTATGCAATAATGTATTATTAAACACATTATTGCATGCATGTGGTTACTCTAACCAAACTCTAAGGTGTACGGATTTAATTTGATTGATCGGATCGCCAGGATAGCATTGGCGTGAACAAAGGCTGGGTTTTAATGACCATTACCAGCCACGGTGCAATCTTTCTAGTGGCAAACTCGTCCCGTTATCGTAAAAAGCCTACCTTCTACCCACCCATTTTTGTACCCCGGTGATGAGAACCAACCATCAGATTGAAAACTTCTCTTTCTCATACCAGAGGTACCCACTGGTGGGAGTTAACGCTTTATAAATTTGTGGTGGTAAGTTCATAAGCCAGATAACATCTATGGGGTAGGGGCAATTGCTTTTGTCTAGTGGTTATGTTGCGGGGCATCTAAGCAAAAGATCCCGAGTTATATTCAGAACCAAAATCAACTTCACAAATTTGATATTTCTTTTTTAATATCATTTTTGGTGTTGAAAACAATAATAATCAAGAGTATCTAGCTCCCGTAGACAAAAAAGAAATGACAACCCTTTAATACTATTTACTCATATAAAGGTACCGCTTATTGCGATCATTTCGGATTTTAAATAAACGAAATGATAAAAATCATCTATATTTTTATCATTTCAAAGGGAAAGGAAAACGCTCTTAATATTTTTTTTCTTCAAATATATATATATATATATATATATATATATATATATATATATATATATATATATATATACACTGAAGTGACAAAAGTCATGGGATGACTGTTAATATTGTGTCGGTCATCCTTTTGCCCGGCGAAGTGCAACAACTCGACGTGTCATGGAGTCCACAAGTCGTTGAAAGTCCTCTGCAGGAATATTGAGCCATGCTGTCTGTATAGACTTCCATCATTGTGAAAATGTGGATGGAGCAGGAGTTTGGGCACGAACGGACCTTTCGATGATGTCCCGTAAATGCTCGATGGGATTCCTATCGGGCGATCTAGGTGGCCAGATCATGCGCTGGAATTGTCCGGAATGTTCTTCAAACCAATCGCGAACAGTTCTGGCCCGGTGACATGGCGCATTGTCATCCATAAAAATCCCATCGTTGTATGGGTACGTGAAGTCCATGAATGGCTGCAAGTGATCTGCAAGCAGCTGAACATAACCATTTCTAGTCAATGATCGGTTCAGTTGCACCAGAGGACCGAGTCCATGCCATGTAAAAACAGCCCACACCATTATGTAGCCACCACCAGCTTGAACAGTGCCTTGCTGACAGTTTGGGTCCATGGCTTCGTGGGATCTGCGCCACACTCGAACTCTACCATCAGCTCGTAACAACTGAAATCGTGACCCATCTGACCACGCCACGGTTTTCCACTGGTCTAGGGACCAGTCGATATGCTCACGAGCCCAGGAGAGTCGCTGCACGCGATGTCGTGCTGTCAGTAAAGGCCCTCGAGTCGGTCTTCTGCTGTCATAGCCCAAGGAAGACAAATTTCGCCACACAGTCCTGTCGGACACGTCCCTCGTACGTCCCACATTGATTCCTGCAGTTATTTGACGAAGTGTTGCGCGTCTATTTACATTGACCATTCTACACAGACGTCGGTGGTCTCGGTCGTTAAGTGCAGGTGGTCGCCCAATGCGCTGTCCATGATGGGATGTGATGCCTGAAATTTCATACTCTCGGCACCCTCTTGATACTGTGGATCTCGAAATGTTGAATTCACTAACGATATCCGCAATGGAATGACCCATGCGTCTAGCTCCAACTAACATTCCACGTTCAAAGTCTGTTAATTCTTGTCTTGCCGCCATAAATCACGAAAAACATGTTCACATGAATAACTTGAACACAAATGAAAGCTCTGGAAAACGAACTGCGCATTTATACTTTTTCGCTGCGATACTACTGCCATCTGTATATTTGCATATTGCTATCTCA
>JAPMOQ010021783.1:149309-189111 GCA_026543055.1 Argiope trifasciata | reverse complement strand
GGCTTCGAAACAAAATTGTAATAATTGTATAAAGAAAACTGTTTAAATATTAAAAATATTAAATAAGAAATTATCATAGTTTCGTAAAAAAAATCAACGTTTTGGCGTAGTCACATATTTTATCATCAAGTATGGTTTCACTTTCGTGATTTCGTCAAATTGTCAGACTTTAAAATCTTGTTGTTTTAATTCTTAATTAAAACTACAATATTTTAAAGTCTGTTGTTTTAATTGCTTGTTCAATGGGTACACGAACTTTTTAAATGGAGACCAATCTCATTACATCATACTTCTATTCAAAATGTAAATAAACCGCTAACTAATTCTCTAAATATCATGGTATTTTTACATCATTTTCTTTATCCTCTTGTAAACTACACACATATTAAAATGAATCCTTCCTTTTTTTAGCTTTCAATGATGGAAGAAAAGCATGTAATTAAATATTTCAGTAAGTGAAACACTTTCAATTTCAAGGAAACAATGTAATTTAAATTTGAAAATTAATACTTTATTTCCAACTTCATTATATTTTATTACGAAATATTATTAATTTTTTTCCATTTGTATCATTAAAAAGTATATATTTAAATTTTTTGAAGTAACGTAATTTTTCTGTAATAATATTTGCAGACGTTATCATGGAAAGCATCAAAATACATTCTAACTTTTAATAAATTAAAATTCTAATAAAAATTTAAAATTATCGCCAAGATGCACATTTTAACCCTGGAAATATACGTGCCAAATTTGCTAACAATAAACCAAACTGCTTGTCCTGTTATATGCCAACACACTGTCTCACAGGCTGTTATTTATATCTAGCCACCATTAGAGACGAGCTGGTTTGCTTCAAATAATGGCCGCCAACATTTTTTATTAAATATTATTTCTAACTTGATATTAGTAACTCCTTCAGTAAAACATTTTGTAGCTTCAGTCTTTTATAGATATACAATTCGTTCTATTTTACACTGTTCTGTTCATTTTACTATTCATTTACCTTATTTTTTTTACAGTTTGCCAAGAATTCGTAACAAAAAAAATGAATATTGCAATGGATATAAAAAAGTTTGATATTTCAAATTTGTTAAACAAAGTAACATAATGTTTCACATAATAAAACTCCGTAAGAGCCGCAATGACTGTAACTTCCTCGGTCATTGCTGCAATTTGAAGGCCTTATCACACGGCGAAATATCGTCGGCACTTTCCATCAGCAAACGACAACGAAAGTGACGTCACTTGTGTGACATCATTTCAAAGTTTCACATGATTGGTTAATTTTCATATGCAGTCAATATTTCGTCGGCATTTTCAAACTGGCTAGGAAAAGTTGTCGATATCGTAAAACTTGCTTGACCGGTTCTTGAGAGTAGAAACGGAAAAGTGCTGACGAAATTTCACATGTGATAAGGCTTTTACTTAACGGTGGTCTGACTGCACATTCAGTTTTAAAATAGTCGCTTAATCTTGCAAGCGAAGATACCGCAACGTGCAACAAAAGCGGGGATCAGGAAATCCTATTGTAGCAGTGCAAATTAATAGTATGGGACGAGTGCACATTGTTTCACAAGCATGCATTAGAAGGAGTTAAACCGCAGCCTATAGGACTTTCAATGCAACCAGACGGTGATGGACGACGTTGTCGTTTCGCTCGCAGGGGATTTTAGACAGTCGCTGCAGACAGTTAGTTCTCATACATATACATCAAAATTTCCTCGCGAACGAAGTCTCAGATGATAGTTATCTATATCTGTACTTATAATAAAGCTCAATGTATGTGTGTGTTGGCTCTCTACGGGCCAAACCATTGGACTTACAAGCATCAAATTTGACACGTGTATACCTTGGGGGACGAAAATGCGCACCTCGAAGCAATTTTTTCGAATTTTTAATTAGAATTTGAATTAATTAAAAATTAAGCAAAATTTCGACGGTTTTCAACCATAACTATGAAACTGGAGATGAGGAAATGTATTTTATCCAACCATTTTTATTTTTATTTTTATTAGTAAACTAGCAGTCTTTGGTGACTAGCTGGTTCGCCATGAGTAATGCGTTCTAAAATTTTCAATTAAATCACACATTCATTAGCCTTGAAGTAATTCCTGGCATTGATTGGCCTGAAATTAGTATTCTCTTCAAGATGATGGACGGAAAGTTCTAAAATAACATGTTTTCCTAATAATATTCTTTAATTTTATAAATCAGTCAGTTTTAATAATTGATTTAGAAGACTGATTGATGTAGCAACTTTTATTTAAAATATTAATAAAAATATTTTGTAAAATATGCTCACAGAGCAAAGCATGAAGAAATCTAAAACTCATTATTCCTAAATGCATTGTTTGACTCAAGCTGCTTAAAATGTAATTATTTACTTCATTTAGACCAAATTAATAGTACTAAACAATATATATGCCTATTAATAATATTTTACAAACTGGCCATTGGACCGGAATTTGAATGCATATCCTGTATAAATTCAATTCTGTATAAATAAAGATAATTTATTGAATTAATGATTTAAATATTGCAAACGATCATAGAATCCTTTGCATTGCATTTTTTAAAGAAAATATCACATTTAATATTTATTTTATTTTATCCAGTCACGTGCTAAAAGTTGCATTTCTTTAGATTTATTTGCGATGATAGTTTTTTTTAAAATTTGAACTTCCATCATTGTTTTCTTTTATTTTATCCAGTCACGTGCTAAAAAAAGCACGGTTAAAATATTTCTTTAAAAATTCTTTAAAAATAGACGCTTAAGTTAGACATTAAAACACTGATACTATTAGAAAGCCATTTTTTAAATCTTTAAATTGATGCAAAACTCATGTTTATGCGATAATATTTTCGGAAGTTATAGCGGAAAAACGTCGAAATTTCGCTTAAATTTTAATTAATTCAAATTCTAATTAAAAATTCGAAAAAAGGGCTCTTGAGTGCACATTCCCGACCTCCAAGGTATACATGTACCAAATTTGGTAGCTGTAGGTCGAACGGTCTGGCCTGTAGAGCGCCAACACACACACACACACACACGCACACACACACATTGAGCTTTATTATAAGTATAGATTAAAGAAATCGGCTTAATTTAAGAAAAATATGGCTTAATATATATCTTTTAGACTCAGGGCCCAATGGCTAATTTGTAAAACTTTAATAATAAAAATATATGTATAAAGAGGTTCTAAATGAAGTAAATAATTAAATAGTATGTAATATGAGTCTATAAATGTTTTAATAAATGAAGAATGCTTAGTTTTTATCTAGATCCTCTGCTTTGTGAACCACATTAAACACTATTATTTTAAATAAAAAGAGTTATTCTTTTTTTAAGATGAAATTTTGAGGGAGCTAACAGATAATTTGAAAAACATTTAATACATTACGAACTTAAGGCCTTTATAACTGCATGAGTGAATTTTATGACTGTTAAAATTTGAACCTTAAAAATATTTTGATGAAGTTATTAAAAGACAAGTTACATAAAGTGTTTAATTGAAAATGACTATGTGGTGACATCTTAAGCCAGTAACTGCCACTAAACATCGGTGGGCACTTTTGTATAGTGGATAAGTTACTCGAGTTCAAATTGGAAAATCGCGAGTTCGATTCTTGGCTGAATTCAACCTCCACATTGGCACAATTCCAGACAACACACTACACCAATACTTTATATATTTACATAATTAAATACTTTAATCATTTAAATACATTCAGTATTTAAATGATTATTTTCAAGGGCATTAAGACTGGTGAACCGGCTGGTCGCCAAAGGCAGCTAATAGTAGATGCTATCAATATGATGGGCAGTGGTGGCCTGATGGAAAGATATCGACTAGTGAGCTGTAGGGTTTCAGGTTCGAGACCCAAAGAATCGTCATGTAAGGATGTTTTTTGTCGGTTATGTTTTTCAGACTAAACGTCTTCCTGCTGATGTGATGTGGAAAGGAGGGTGCCAGCTCAGTTATCGTCCTCGTCACCTGACAGCGGTTCAAAATAATTCTGATGTCAGTCCCAAAATAGCTCTTGTGTTGCATTATAACGGGACGTTAATTTAACTCAACAAGCAATATGAGACAGTTTTAATAACTATTTTGATGAAATCTAAATTCTCTGTGGATAGAAAATGTATATGAATTCTGTGCAACAAATTGCTCAATCAATTCATATTTATCATGGCATCAGTAAACTGAAACTAAGGTTCATTTATTAAAGATTTAAAAATGTTGGGTTTTAATGAACTTACATGCATATTTACTTACGTGCAAAAAAGCTTAGTGTAAGGAAAACATTATTTATAAAAGATGGATCCAGAAAAAAAAATCCCCCCCCCAAAAAAAAAGATGGATCCAATTCAGTTTTATAAATAAATTTTGAAAACAAAACAAAATACAATTATGCCTTTTGGTTTGATAACTTATTGATTTAATAAAAAAGAATTATCTTTTCAATTTATGAGAAATAGAAAATTGGCAGTGAAGTTGCTCCTTAGACATAAATTAATGAAGTTGATTTTTGTATTAAAAGCCAAAAGTTCAGAGAATCTAGTGTGTTCGGGAAAATTAAAATAATCTTATGCGGCATTTAAGTTATAAAAATAAAAAATAATAATAATAAACAGAATTTTAAAATTAAAATTTTGGTTTTTGAATAAATTTTTGATAAATTGCATTTAATTTCTCAGATGCTAATTTTTGAATGATTATGAATGTCTTTGAGCACAATCATTTTGAAATATTAAAAAAATATGTTTAAAAATATCTTTCACTTTTAATAAGAATAATTATTATCTCAAATGAAGAGTAGTATTCTTTCTTGGAATTATTTTAATAATAGATAACACATAAATAATTTGTTATAAAAATTCTTTTTAAAATTTTCTGAAACAACAGCCCAAATATCTGGCAATTTCTCACCACATTATGTATCTGATAATGGATTAAGAAAACGAAACCAAAACCCTGAACCGAAACTCAACAAGAATTCGATTCGTTTCGACGAATTTCGGTGTTATCGTAGTCATTTTGAATCTTTTAAATAAGAAATGAATTAATTTGTTCTTTAATGATGCAATTTTTTTAAAGATATTCTTGATACTTTTGGCATCAGAATATTGTAGAAGAAAGTTGTTTCTTATTTTTCTGAAATAAATAAATTGTTTTTGCTAGTTTGATTAAAGAAGAAATGCAAATTTTAACTGTGACCGAGCAAAAATTGTGCACGTGCAATCATGACGCAAGGTAAACATTTGAAATGACATTTCAAGGATAAAGGACGCATGCACAGAGGACTTCTCTGTGTTTGTAGTGACATCAATGTAAATGCTAATTAAGATTATTTATTAGTTAGTAGTTATTTTTAGTTTTTATCCTAATCTTGAAGATTAGTTATTTGTTCGATGGACGTTGTTTCTGAACCATGGAAATATCTCAAAGAACCCCTGAAAATTCGCCAAATTTCTGCGAGTGGTGTATGAATATTGCTACCAGCAACTGTGGAAATTGTCATGCTGCTTATTATTGCTGTCGAGAACATCAAATGGCTCATTGGTCTATTCATAAACAAACGTGCAAGAAAATTCCCCAAAGTTACCCACCTGTGGCGGTTGTGAGCCCCTTGATCAATACTACTCAGAGAATCGACAATTTCACACCACAAAATTCATGGTGTTCAAACAACTTGCTGATGAATAGATCTGAAACATTAAATGTACCAATGGGAGCTTCCAACAATTTCAGTTCAAATTCATCGCTTCTTGTACCTGAAAAACCAATCCAATTCCAACCTCCAAGTGTTGAAGAAATGTTTTCGTCTTATGAATACAGTGATTTCTTAAGCTCTGCAAACAATTTTTGGAACTTGTTTAATGCTTTTGATACCCAGAATGTACCATCTGCTGAAGAAGATCCGGAAAAAGACAAAGCTATTGCAAAAATTTCCGAAACTTTACAAGAAACTGCCACTGCTTTCTTGAATCAAAGTGATAACCAGTTTCCTGAAGACACAACTGGTCTGATGCAGTGTGCTTCTTTGCAGGATATTTGTGACAACATTGTTCGAGATTTGAATACTTTTGGAATTTGTGTTTTGGATAATTTTATTGGAGCAAGGCAAGGGACTCTAATTTTAAATGAAGTTAAAAATCTTTATTATAAAGGCATATTTAAGAAAGGAGAATTAGTAACTCCAAACCCTTTTATGTCAGAAGAGAATATTCGTTCTGATGTTACCACTTGGGTGAATGGAACTGAACCTGAGTGTTCCAATATTGGCAATTTGATGAGAAAACTAGATGTTGTTGTTACAACATGCAATAAAATGAAAAATAATGGTGTCTTGTCTCGGTACAAACTTCATCGCAGGACGAAGGTATTATTTTCATATTAAAAAGATTTTATGCTGATGCATAAAATGCATCTCATGAATATTTTTAAATAAGACTAGTTTTATTATTTTAAAGTGTGTAACCTATAGTATTCATAAAATTTATATTTACAAGAATTGGTCTTAAGTAAGTTTTTATTCTTTACTATAGAATTATTTCATTTTTATATTCTAAAAGGTTTCCATTCTTTTAAGGATCTTATTATTAAACCATAAAAAGGATCTCTTTTGATTGTTTAATCATATTTTTCATGTTCAACTGTTTCATGCAAAAAAGTATTTATCGTATATGAGGCTATTCCATATATATAGCTTGAATTGGCTTGAATATTTTATTATTTTACATATTTTGAAATTTTTTTTAAAGAATAAATATTGAAAGCACATAGAGCAGTCTTTTTCTTCAACAATACTATTATTTTTTTTTCTGATATTGTAAAATGAATTATTTTTTGATAATTTGGCATTATGGTTTCATGAACTAAAATTTAGTTAGTTTAATCGACCTAATTGACAGAAGGATATTTTGTCACAGTTTATGAATAACAGTTTGTCACAGTTTATTTGATAATCTGATATTAATTTCATATAATTTGCTATATCTCGTAAAAACTGTTATTTAATTCATATTACATATATTTAGAAGCTTTTTCAGGTTTGTCATTTTTTGAATTAGTAAGATTTTTTTCCCCTTGTGAATATGAAATTCTAATTTTATTGCACTTTTTAATAAATAAGGTTTTACAATTTCTTAAATAGAAAAGAAATCTTAGAGAAATTTCTTTCACATGCAAGATGATGATTTGTATCATCCATTATTCAACAAGTATCAGTTTCTTCTTTTCTTTTTTGTTGAGTATTAACTGCCTTAGATTCTGCAGTGTATCCATTTATTTTTTATGGTTTCTTAGCAAAGTAATTTTTACCTTCAAATTTTCATAGCCATTCATACTATTTCAGAAACTTTATGTTGTTTTGAAATTTGAAGCTTACTTTAAAATTTAAACTAATCCACAAAGTGCTTGCTCAAGCAAAGCATATTTGTAAAGTTATAAAGATGGAAGAAAAAAAAAATCTTCAATATTGAGGACTTACGTGTGTGTATATATACTATTGAATATGTTTCATAATTTATCATATAAATTTCAAATTTTTGATTCTATAAAAGAATTTGGCATGTAACAATTAGAACAATAAGTACAATTCTGCCAACACATATGTCAAAAGCAAAACAATTAAATTAAAAGTGCAGTAATATTCGCAAAATACTGATTGTATGACAAAGACAATTGTGTTTAAATTTCATAAATCTAATGAAAATTTCCATTGTTACTTTTGAAGTTAAACATTGTCATAAAGTATAAAATTTTATTAAAATAATATATTTTAAACAAAAACTTATTCAATTCTGGAGAAAATCTGAATATTCATATATTTGTCAGCAATAACACAAGAGAAAAAACAAATAAAAAAACAGCATGGGATATTAATAACAATTGAACAATTTGGCTTCAGTATAATAATGAAAATACTGTAAATATACTTGAAATTTTTAAATATTTATTAAAACAGGAAAAAAATTCTAACACCCAAATTAGTGACATTTAAAATGCTTTTAATGATGCAGAAATCACCGCGATATTATATTTATTTAAGTTATTGCAGATAAATGTCAAATTTACATGTGCATGAGTAGGATATTGAATTCTGGCAAAGACAGAACTTAGCATATTATGTCAAAATGTATAAAACCAAAAATTGACTTTTATATCACAAAATAACTAAGCACACCACTTCATACATAATTAAAAAAAATTACAAGAGAAATTGCATGAAAAATTGTGAAACTTAAATCATTGCGTTGCCTAAAGTAAAATTTGTTTTTGTATTAAGCTTACATTTTTGTTGTCTTTTATAAATACTAGATGATAACAATATTTTAAACATTCTTGCTCTATTTTAGACTGACCAAAGTTTTAAGAATGTTTTAGCTTTCCAAAATTATGTTTGAAGGATTTCATTGTAACCAATGAGATAAATTCTCTGAGGGCAGTTTCTACATTTAGATATCAATTTTATTAGAGAATATTTGCATACATCATTTTACATGTTGAATTAATTAATTGGTGTCTTCTACGAATTGAATTTTGAATAAAGTTGTCAATATCCTTTGAAAATTCAATTCTTTTATTATTACCGTTATTGATTTTTATACAGTAAGAAAAAAAATTTATTTTTGCATAGAGAGACTTTACTACACCAATTTTACAACACAAATATTAATTTTTTTTGCCAACCCTATTAGAATTTAAATTTTTTTAAAATTATTCTTAAAAACATATGGAAATTTCATTCTTATTTATGTAGTTGTTTTTAAATGATCCAACTATTTAATTTCAGAATTTTTATGTTATTAATTTTATAAGGTTATCATAAATTACTACTTAAACATAAGTATAATAATTTTGCTTTTCTAACATGCTGTTTATATTTAGGCCATGATTGCTTGCTATCCAGGCGATGGAACATACTACAAGAAGCATATAGATAATCCACAAAAGGATGGACGATGCATAACATGCATATATTACCTGAATAAAAACTGGAATGCTAAGGTTTGTTTCACTTTGATTTTCTATTCATTCATAATAAATACATGAAAAATGATAATGCAAAAATCTTTATCCATCTTTTTCTTATGTATAATCTTTGTCTTTTGTAGGAGCATGGAGGTCTTTTGAGAATGTTTCCTGTTGCCAATAATACTCAGGTTGCCAATATAGAGCCCATTTTTGACCGCATGATATTTTTTTGGTCTGATAAAAGGAATCCACATGAAGTTTTGCCTTCTTATCAAACAAGGTAATTGTTTTAATTTTATAAATTAATAAATAAATGTTTTTCAATAAAGTAACTAATGCAATAAAATATTACCTAATTTTTAACAAATGTCAGAAAAGCTCGGAATTATTTTATAGTTGGCATGAAGAATATACTATTTAAATACCATAAATCATAAAAATATTATTCCTGTATATAAAACTGGTGTCATCTTATAGATTACTTTTAAACAAAATCATGAACCCATTACTCTATTCGACATATCTGTTTTAAAAATCTTTGACTGCATTAGCAATTTTTCAATTTTATCACTTAAATTTTTATTAATAACTTTCGTAATGTACAATTCCTCTGAAATCATATTAGCTTTTCTTTAAGATGTATTACAGAAAATTTCAATGCGATAATAATAATAAAAACTTCAGTTAAACATAACCATATTTTAAATGATAAAAGAGATATGTGTATGAGCTGATGCTCTGTATGTAGAAGCATAAGTAAGATGGAATAAGTTGGGTAAATGCTCCAGTGTCAGGGAGCACAGAAATGTGGAATAAATTATTTAAATTCAATATTTCAAGTTTTTTATTCAAGTTTTTTAAAACTCTTTCCCCTGAAATAAAATAAAACCTCTTAAAAATAAACTCATTTTAATATTTCATAGTTTCAGACATAAATACATGAGATATGAATTTGTTTATAAAATAAATTGGAAATGCTTTATTGTTAACAAAATCAAATGTAAATACTTTTCCATAATACAAACAAATTATGTGTATAGTATTTGGTAAATTTGACTCCACATGAAATGTGACATATTTTCAACTCTTAAAATTATATTTCTATTCACCAATGTATCTTATGAATTAGCAAAAGAATAATTAGTGTTTTGAAAGGCTCATGTGATTGCTTAGAATAAGTTGAATGATAAAAACCAGTAATAAAATTTCTTAATGATAAAACTAAAATGCATCGAAAAAAAATGTATGGTAGAAAAAATGGGAAAATAGCTGTGAATTTGCTATTTTTTAAAATTGGAATTTATTTCATTGTGAATTCATTATGTTTGAAAATGAAACTTTCAAAGTTGCCTATAAGATGCAGTGTATTAAAAAAATAGTTTTGATTATTGTTTTTTAATCAAGTTAAATTTAAAAAAACTCAGCATCTAATATTAAAATAATTCAAAATGTAAAAAAAAAAAAAAAAAAAAAAAAAAATGAAATTTACTTTTACAAATTTCAGCATCATGTGTGAATATTATTATTTTTAAGCCATTATTTGACTTAATTTAATTTATTACCCATTTTAAACTGGTTTTAAAAAATCATGATATTTCTGTATTAGTCTCTCTCTCTCTCTAAATATATATAGTGATAATTTTTTAAAGCTTTCATTTTAATTTTTCTAGCTGGCAACCAAAGCTTGACCCATTTTGAAATGGAAAAAAAAAAAAAACATCGTTTTTCTAAATATTGGTACATTTAATTAAGACAATTCGTAAGAATTCAGTGAATGAATGATTTGGGAAACAAAATGTAAATTTAGTTGGTGATAAATCGCTAAATGGGACAAACTTCAGCATTATTTTCTAATAACCTTGAAAGCGAAAAATGGATGTCTTAAAAATGATAAATCACGAATTTGTTGCCTATGCATTTTGAGGCTCCAAAAACTTCAAAACAAAACAACATCATTTTCTCACATGATAAAATAATGAGATAATGGTGGGGGAGGGGGAAGGAATGTCGATTAAAATATTTAATTTACAAAAAAAAAAAAAAAAAAAAATCATGAAATAAAACAATTAAAATAATCATAGATACTAATTTGAAACGAACATTAAGAATTAGTTTTTTTTAATATATAATATTATTATTTAGTCTCTAAAATTGAATGAATAAAAATATTTTGAATTATGAAAATTCAGACCTGTTCTGGAGTTCAATAAGATTTTATATATATATATATATATATAATTTGTTTGCTTAATTACTAGTGGTCAAATCTTCTCAATTGAAAATATCTATAACTTTAAAAGTTATGATTATGGAATTATCTATAATAATGTATGCACATTTAACATGTATGACATGAAGAATCTAATTATAGTATAAAAGATATTGTATGCTTCAGATGAGAAAGAATGATCTAAAATTCCTTGTTGTTGTGTCACAGTTCAAAAGTAAAGTTAAATGATTGATCTAAAAAAATCGATGAGTTAGATAAAGTAAAATTGCCGACAGAAGAGGGAAAATAGGTTTAATGAAGAAAGGAAATAGATCTGATTTAAATTTCAACAAAAGAAACAATTATTACAAATCATATAAATTGGTGAAACAATCTTAAATATCAAAATGATTTATTTGTCAGTATCTTTAAGTGAAATAATGTTTTCAGAAATTATCACTGGTAATCGAAATTACATCATTGATTAATTTAAACTTATTTAAGTTTTTCCTTTAGGTGCACATCCTCATCTTTTGAAATATATGTATTTGCCATACAGTTTACTAACTTTAATTCTAATAGTTTGCCTATAATGTAATAACTGACAGATAGGCAGAAAACACGTTTTTGTTTTTTGTATTAGTAGATAAAACTTTATGTTCAAATACACTGATGGGAAAAAAAATCCCAACACCAAGAAAAAAATATTGTACAGTGATGAAATTTTAAGAATACATTTGTCTAGGTAACATATTTAATTGATTAAAGTTTCAAGATCACAGGTAGAGCCATTGGTGAGAAGAGCCATTTCAAATGTGAAATGTTGGTACATTAGTAACCGGTGTAACCGCCAGAATTTTGAATGCAAGCATGCAAACGTGCATGCATTGTGTCGTACAGGTGTCGCATATCAGTTTGTGGGATGGAGTTCCATGCCTGTTGCACTTGGGCGGTCAATTGCAGGGACGGTTAATGCTGGTTGTGGATGACGCTGGAGTTGTCGTCCAATGATGTCCCATACGTGCTCGATCGGAGAAAGATCTGGTCATCTAGCAGGCCAAGCCAACATGTCGACACTCTGTAGAGCATGTTGGGTTACAACAACGGTATGAGAACGAGCGTTATCCTGTTGGAAAAAAACCCCTTGAATGCTGTTCATGAATGGCAGTACAACAGGTTGTATCACTAGACTGACGTACAAATGCTCCTGCTGTCATACGAAATTGCTCCCCAAACCATAACTCCAGGAGTAGGCCCTGTGTGCCTAGGCCGCAGACAGGTCACTAGCAGGCATTCATCTGGCCTCCTTCTAACCAACAAACGGCTATCACTGCGACCAAGGCAGAACCGGCTTTCATCAGAAAACACAACAGATCTCCCTTCCGTCCTCCAATGAGCTCTAGCTTGACACCACTCACGTCGCAAACGGCAGTGGTTTGGAGTCAGTGGAATGCACTGTACAGGGCGTCTGGCTCGGAGCTGTCCTTGAAGTAACCGATTTGTAACAGTTCGTTGTGTCACTGTGGTACCAAATGCAGCTCGAATTTCAGCTGCGGACGCAGTACGATTAGCCACAGCCATACGCCGAATACGACGGTCTTCCCTCTCAGTAGTACCACGTGGCCGCCCGGAACCTGGTCTTCTTGTGGCAGTACCTTCCCTTGACCACTATCGCCAATACTCATGCACAGTGGATACATTCCTGCCAAGTCTTTCAGCAATATAAAGAAAACCCACCTTCTCGCAGCCCTACAACACGACCTCGTTCAAACTCAGTGAGCTGTTGATAATGGCTTCTTCGTCTTCTCAGAGGCATCCTTGACTAACATTAACCCACTACGTCAAATCTCAACTGTAAATAACGATCACGAACCTTACAGCGCTTATTTAAAGCAAACCTCATTTGCATGTTCACAGTGTCGCTAGCTACTAGCGCCACACTTACACGCGTAGCTCGAAATTTGAATCGACGTCATCTTTCAGATGTAGAAACACGCCTACCTGATTTCGTTTATCTAGCACAGCTCCTTCCTAGTGTTGGGATTTTTTTTTTTTTTTTTTTTTTTTTCATCAGTGTACAAACAGCTTCTTTAATTTAAAAGAATCATAAAAAGTTTAAATGTGACATTGTTTTGTGAGATTTTAACCTAGTTAAAATCTTTTATTTTAACTTGGTTTTTTTTTATATATATATCAATAATTTCAACTATTAAAAAATATTTAAATAAGAAATTTGAATGGATACTTGTGAGTAAAATATGATGCTAGGAAAATATAAAATTAGTATGCATTCTTTTAGTTAATAATTTGGAATAGGCTCCTAAATTTAGTATATATGGTGGAAGATGAGAATCTGTTATTCAAAACCATTTTTTTTGTTGGAAATATTAATTGATTAAAAATCAAGGTGAATTTTAATGTTTTCTGCAATATTTTCCAAAAATACTGTTGCATGAAAATAAATGTTACATCATTTAAAAATTTATTCTTTTACTAATTGTGCCAATTTTTCTGCATGTTCATCATTTTTTTTTTTTTTTTTGACTTCCAATATCATTGACCTGAAATACGAACCACTTTCATTGCATCATCAAATATTTAATTGTAGGATTTTCTTTCATTGATTCATGCTAAAGAAAAATTCTGTTTAATTTTCTATTTAATTTATGAAACATATAAAAATTTGGAAGTTACATATTGCATATGCTAGATTCACTGGACATTTAGAATTTTAACAGCTTTATGTCACAAGATTGGTCTTTAATGATATTCATATACAAATTAACAGAACATATATACAAGACTATTAAAATATTACGATTTTAATATATAATCAGAATCATGGTCATGAAATTATACAAAATGATTTAACTAAAATTAAATATAACCAATATACCCAGGAAATCTACTGGTTTTAAATACTTAAAAAATTTACTTTTGTTGCATTGATTGCTAATATATTAATAACTGATAAGCTGTATTTTTTTGTTTTACATCATATTATTTTTAAAAAAGATCAAAATATATTTAAGTTTTAATGGTGCTTTTTTTAAAAATATAGGTTTGCCATAACTGTATGGTATTTTGATGCTGATGAACGAGATAGAGCTTTGATGACTTTCAGAGAACAAAGAGCCCGCCAATGTAGAGCCTAATTTATTATCACCCTATGTTGCAAAATAATCAGTTGTCTTTAAGACATTTATACTGAATTTGAACCTCATTGTACATAATTGTTGAAAATCTCAATATTATTGTTTTGTACTTTATTGATTTTTAAAAAAAGTTTTTCATTAAAACTTTTATATATTTTTAGATACTGTATACGTATTTTTAACATACCATAATTTTCATACATCACATTTATTGAAAATATTATCACTGTTTCACAATGTAGTAAAATAACTTATTTCTCATTGACAATTCAACATAAATTGCTATCTACTAGGAAATTTAGTTTTGAAAAATAAAAAATATAATGAGAGATTTCTATAAATGCCCTAGCATTATTTTTTGTGAGGCATTTTAATTTTTTTTTTTAGGGAAAAGGCCATATCTCAATCAGTATGTTGTTATTTTGTAACACAAATCCTCCCTTCCCCACTTTTTTTTTCTTCAAATTTGAAGTTTTATACAAATGCTAAGAATTAAAACAAGCAAAAAACAACAACAAAACTAGGTTACAATAACTAAGTCAATAATCTAAAGTAGCTTAAAAAATAGTTAAATCACAAAAGTTATTGAACAGTCTTTTTTCGACAATAATCTTTACTCTTAAAAATTATGAAAAAAATTACAAGCTTTCAACAATAGCTTCTAAGTGTTATTAGTAAATTTGTTTGGAGCAAATACGTCCTCTTAAATTATGAATCACTTCAGGAACTTCCATTTTTTTTTTCAACTTCTTCTACCTCTTAACTATTGTGTATTAATGTTAAACAATCAGTATAATGTTTAAGTTTTTTTGCTACTTCACTTAATATAGAGCACTTGAGGTATTTGTAAATTTTGTGATTAGAATGACTTCATTTTATAATTTTGAGAAGCAGTTATTTGATGTATTGGCACTATGGCTAAGAAAATTATCATAAATATATAATATCTTAATATAACTAAATAAAGAAAATACTGCTTCTTGAAATGATAGGACTTCAGAAAAAATCCTGCTCAATTTCTTCTTTCATGGTTCCTAGGACTAATTTTTTGAAAGTTTGCCAATATAAGATTTACCCAAATAGAAAGTAAAATCATTGAATTGTAACAGAACTTTTGAGAAATGTATTTAAATTTGCATAAAATTGATTTCATCTGTTAATATGAAAGCATTTAATATGCTTCAATGTATATTCTGAAGAATTTTGGTTTAGTTGAAAATAATCTTTTTATTCTATTTTTTATACATTAAAGTTATATTCAATTTATAAGAAATAAATTTAATGATTTTTTTAAATTGTTTAAAAATTGGTTAATCTATTTATGTAATGTTTCTTACTTGAAAACGTCCAGGGAAATACTTTGTCCCAAAATGTGTGCTCTGTTTATTCATTTTGAAATTCCTTCTCAAAGTTTAAAAGCATAGTTTCAGAAAACAATATCTTAATTTTTAACCAACCAGATTTAATACATGTAAGGTCCAGATAAAGGTGGTAAAATCTGATGCTGAATATCATAACTTGGCTTCCAAAGTATGAAGAATAACAATATATATATATATATATATATATATATATATATAAAGCAATGATGTTAATGGATCTATAAATATATTTTTATTTGAAATAAGAAAATTGAACTGTTCAAAAATTTTAAAATAACAAGCTTATATAAAATTTAATGCAGAATGATATATTTTAATGAATTCTTAAAGTTAGTTTTTACCATATTTAATTTTTCATTCTAGTTTGAATTTTGCAGTGGGGAAATTGTTCATATTATGGCTAAGCATTCAGGTTTCAATTCATAAAAATAAAAGATTAGAATTTAAAATGCTATGAGTTACTTAATAAGCAAATGATAAAATTAATATGTGATAAAATATGACCAAATGCATTTCTTTCTTTTTTTTTTTAGATATACATTTAAAATAGTGGACAATAGCTACAGACTAAATGTGATCCAAATACAGAGAGCATATTTTTCAAATTTCAGGACACTAAAACTGTATTATTTTTAGACGGAAAGAAAAATCTAATACACATAGATTTATGTGCTATTTTGTTGCATTTAAAAAAAAGATTGACAAGACTTTTGTCATTCGAGAAAATGTCACTGGAAAAAGTATGACAGCTCAGAATAGAAACTAAAGACTCAAAAACCACTTGCAAATCCTTGCACTAAATGAAAAGACAAAGGCATTTAATTTATAATTACTCAGAATTTCATAAGCTATAATATTTAAAACATACACATATAAATTAAACTTTTAATTTTTAAAAATGTTTGTCAATTTAGACATATCTTATTCACAATTTAATTTTTTTAAAAAAAATTGACATGCTTACAATTTTGAAAAATGTAGATGTCACAACACTGAGTTACATCAATACTGCTTTATCTCAATATTTTGGTCATATATTTGATCATTGCTTCTACAACACCAAGAATCATTTAGTTGTGATAATTGAAATTGCATGTAATTGGAAGAAGTGAGTGATATAACATAAATTACACGAACTAATATATATTAACCTTCATTTGGTACTTATGTCATATTCTATTAATGATTCTGAAGCTACAAATTTAAAAATAAGATTTTAATAGAGCAGATGGAGAAGATACATCATTGAAATTAGTGGGAATAACAGTAGGGAATAGAAAATATTTTAAATTTTACTCCTAGTAACAATATTGCTGTTATAAATTTAATATTGTCACTGTGAATATTCATCTATTTTATACAATTATAACGTAATGCACTGCACATTTAATGTATGAAAAACAGTAAAATTTTGCAAAAAGAAGTCACCAACATCATTTTGCAAGTCATTAAACAATTTTTGTAAATACTCAAATATAGAATGTGTCTATGTAAGTTTTCTCAAACATTTGTGTAAAGCAAATAGTGAATTGGTAACTACACAACTAAGTACAGAATTGTGTTATGTGTCTGAAAAATTTTTGGTATGCATTTTATTAGTGATACATTCTGAATTAAAAGAACAAACAAACACTGTGAACTTTTTAACTGAAATTGGAGATAAACCAGAAGACTACAAGCAGAAGATGCAACGTAGGACTAGATAAGATCATGAAAAAGTAAGAAAAGCTATGTAGAATTTTTTTTATAAAAACTGTTTAAGCTTTAATATTAAAAATACTTTCATACATAAATTTCTTCTAAAAGTTAAAGACTTTCAAAATTTTGATAACGAAAATAATTACTAGAATAGACTTTAAATAGTTATTATGACAGATAGCTACAAATTAGAATCCTTGTAGTTGGTTTATTTATCAATAAACGGAATGGAAGGATATTCTAAATCATTTAACTTGCATTGCAGAACAAGTAATGTATTAAGGTTTCATTGAAAATAACCCTATTTGAAAAACAACATTACTTATTTGAGTTTAACAACTTTTCGGTTTAAAAAAATAGTATGTTGATATTTCAAATGGATTACATTTTTGTTTCATACGAATATTAGGTCATTAATAAAACATTATTACTGCCTACAAGAAATTACTTAACTTACTATATACTTTTACAGAAATAAGACTATTATACTTTCCTATTCAATGTAATTCTTCCTGAAGCATAATATTTTTGTGCGTGTGTATTAGTGGAATAAAAAATTTAAAAAGAAAAAAGAAAGGGGGAAAAAAACAGTAAGCAAAGTTAAATATTAGTTTGTTGAACAGTAATTAGATGGACCATAAATTTAATTAACTGTATTTAAAAGTAGTTAATACTAATCTGAAGTGGAGGTGATATTGATATGCAGTTGAAAATAGCAATAAAATATGGGATAATAGCAACTGACATTACAGATATAAAAGAAAATTATTGACTATTTAAAAAGAATGATTTTTAAGCTCTGCAATACAGTAAAACCGGAGAAAAAGCATTATTGAGAATATAATATAAAATGAATATACAATTTAATTTTTGTTAATAAATATACATGTACAGTTATTCTTTCAAAATTCAATTTCCAATTTTTTGTCTTAAAGTCCAGCCTTTCCCTGAGAAGGCCGAGAAAGCATCTTCACTTGGTTTACCCTATCAAACAAAAATCAGAATATTAATGAGGAAATCTCATAAGATTCTGTATGTTCATACATTATCAAATTTAAAAATTAATTTACAACAATATCATGAATTAATCATGAATGAAAGTCTTAATACCTTAAGAAAAATTTGTAAAGGAAAACATTTACATTCCTTTGATTCATAATAAATTTGTTAATAAATTATATTAAATTTTAGAATTAAATCATTCATTTTTAATTTAACCACTTCAATTGCTTATTCTAACGTTTAAATGACTCACATTATTGATATCTTCAGTTTTAGTTGTGCGTATAAATCTGAGAGTTCCAATTTCATAATCATAATCGGGAATTCCTCTGCAAAAAAGGACAGATTATTAATAATTCATATAATATTGGCATGAAATGAAAAAATTAATCAATCATGTTTTTTTCTTCTTTTCAGTTTTATCCAATATATTTTCAATAGAAAAAATGAATCATACATCAGAATTGGAACCATAATTTAAACAGAAATCAAAATTTCTAGTGATGTAAAGATAAAGCAAATAAAATAAAACTACAGAATGATTTAATAGCAACAAAGAAACTTTTGATATATTAAACAATTTTTTAAAATTATGACACAACTTTATATAAGCAATATATTAAGTTAAAAATATTATAGACGAGTAATAAGTAGTACCTATAGATACCAAAAGGTTAATTCAAATTCATGCTGGAACTACAGTATGATAATTTAACAAGTAAAAACAATGAGCTGTAACTTTTTGCTGGGCATATTTCATGGGTTCATACTTCAGGCTTACGACCAGTAACATATGTCACTGCTTATGCTTCAAAATTGCTTTCAATAAATTAATTAATAGAAGTGTTTAACCCCTTCCCTGATTTACCTGAAAGGGCAATCTGATTTTATCTTGCTTTCACCATTTCACCCGTATCTTTTCTATTTTTAGTAACAAATTATTCATATAGATGGCCATAGTTGCCCAGTAAATGATAGTTTGTATTGTATTGTGTTTCTATTCTGATTGGTACAAAAGCATGGTTTTTCTCTGCATGTTTTGTATCAGAAAATGAAACACAATAAAAAAAATGACATTTTTTTTTACCGAATTCTGGAAAAAAATGCTTCTGTTAAAGGGTTAAGCAAGGATTATGTGGATTCAAAAATATTGTAAAGTTAAAATATTTGGGTATCACTACACTTACATTGTAGTTCACAATTTATCATATTAATGTCTTAGTAGCATGCTTAATTGTATATGTTTAAGAATACCTGACCTGCAAAAATCAATATTCATAACAGAGGATCATCAGAGAACATAACACTACAAAAACATGTGACAAACTCAACTCTCTTGCCTATTCAATTTGTGAAAATAAGTCAAATACATAATTTTATAAACTGAAATTAAGAGCAAATATTTTAAAAAAATCTATTCTATAAAACAATTTCTTATATTTTACCTCTTTGGTGGTGGAACATTTAATGCAGTGATTGGCAGTTCTGTACCTTTAGTTTTGCCATCTAACCGATTGCCTTTGCCTCGAAATGCCTAACATCAAAAATAATAATAATAATAATAATAATAATAATATATATATTTGCCTGTACATTCAGAAATAAACTGGCAAATATGATTTCATTAATTAATAATTGGTTTGATGTACGGACATCATATAGAAAATAAGTTGTAAAATAATTCTAAAGAAAATTCCTTAATATGAAAAATCTTTCAAACAAAAATTTTAACATCAGCAACACATTTATTCAGACAATGATATCATTTAAAATAATTGAAAATGTTTGAATGATTTTAAACTAAAAGTGTTGACTGATTGTAAAGTAAAAACTGATTAAACTGAACATGTGGTTTATTCATAACAGTAATACTTCTAGATTTAATCTCTTAAAAGTTTAAATTGAAGAATGCATTTCACCATAATGGAAATTTTATCAACATTTCTAAATTACAACCTGTTACATATCTATAAAATAATTTTTGAAACTTACAATAAAGGAATCTGGTGGTGGTAATTCAATTTCCTTTAATGTAGGATTCTGGAAAAAAATTATTATTCATCAAATCAATTTTGCTTTCCTTACAATGAAAATTTCATTTCAATCAATGAATCAAGTTGAAAATTTTACACCTAGATTAAAATATATAAACTGAAACAGAAAAATTTATATTTAACACATAACCTATCAAATTTAATTCAATCTAATAAATAGTTTCCGTTCATATAATTATCACTTTTTAGACTGCCAGTATTTAATGTAAATTGATAACTAAAAGTAGGTACAAGGCCATGTGGGAAGAGGAAAAAAATCTTGTCTTCATTAAATTTTTGAAGTCTTACGTGTGTTTTAAACATTACTGCTAGCTAATTTAGGGGAGAATATTTTTTATAATCTCTAAAAGTAATTAGAATTTTTAAAAAATATTTATAACATTATTAGAAAAAAATGGTCATTATGAAATGATCATATCACTATGTGTTAACATTTGCTTGATGTCACTTGTGTGTGTGTGTAGATATAGATAGATAGATAATTAAATGCTAATGAGAAACTGAATCAGCAAATTTTAGAAAAACCATGAATTGACATCCTTATACAAAGTGGTATAAGGTTGTGAGGAAAAGTCAAGTTATATGAAAGTAAACACGTGAAGATGTTTCTTCAAATGAAAAAATAATTAATTAAAGAATGAAATATAAAGATGAATGGGAAAAGATTAAATGAAGTCATAAGTTTAATATAAATAAAACTACTGAAAGATATGCATATAATGTTTTATTCTATTTTTAAGGAGTGGCAACTAGAATCAATGCTCTTTTAGATATCATTGAAATTTTATCTGAGAAAATTCTAATTAATTTGAGTAAATTATTGAGCAAGCAGAATGTTCATTTACCAAGCCAAAGTTACTATATCAGAAATAAAAACAATTCAGAATGTGCTATGATGAATATACAAAGATGTATACTTACACTATCTTCTTCCACAGCAGGTTTATGTTCAGGCTCTTTATAACCAACTGGAGCATCAAACTCCACCTAAATATGAATGAGAAATGCAATTAAAAAATAATGCAATAATATTCAAAAGAATTGATTAATGCAGAAAAAAAATCCATTATATGGATAGTTATAAAAGTTCTAAAAAAGATGATTCAACTTAATAAGCATGTATCTTTAGATCAATAATCAAAATGTAGCAACTGAGCTTATTGGCCCATAAACAGTTATACAAAAATACTGATATCTATCAGACTGCTTCAGTAATTGCATAAGAAACAAATAAAAAAATGCAGCTTAAAACATTGGACTAAAAATATAGGAAAATTATGAAAATTACTATTTTTATAATTAAGACTCTTACAATCAGCACTTTTCTCACATTTTTACTCAGCATCAATGTAAAGATGGTTGGTTTATGATGGCCAATTTTACATGCAGCCCACCCCTTTTAGGGGATCAAATTCCTAGTTCACAATCCTCAAATTCTGAAATGCTATACCAAAATATTAAAAAAAATTACAATCAATTTTTAAAAAATCCGATTAAAGTTGTCAGATTTTTTAAAAGCTTTTATAAAGCACTGAAACAACAGGAACAAAAGTATTTTTTTCAGAAAATAAATGCAATGATTAGATTTATTTAAATAGGCATTTCTTTTTCACTCTCAACTTGAAATAAAGAAACAAAAGTAAAAAAATCCCTTTAGGAATTTTTTTAAAAAAAGATGAATCAATCATAAACTTACATTCATGTCACACTCAATTATTGAAACAGCTTTCTGGGGTTTTGTTTCAAGAACTAAAAATTCATATATCTATAAATAAAATCATATTATTATCACATTCATGCACAAGAAGATATTACACAACATAAAAACCAAATGAAAAAATAGTTAACTAAGATTAAACAAAAAATATATAACATTTAAAAAAAAGTACCAAAAAAAGCTATTATATACACATCTAAAAAAACTTAATCAAATAATCTTAAACATGTTTATTATATTTAATATATAAAAATTGCGATAAAGTCCTAAGTGTTCTTCAAACTGTAAATTTACCTTATTTAATGAGACATTTTTTAAAGGATCAAGCAATCCAAATATTCTTTATTATTTCATTTAAATATACTTAATATATTTGTGACAAAATAGAATTTAAAACTATGCTAAAGTAATTAATAATTAAATTTTCAAAAATGTTTAAACATTTTTTCATTATACATAAATTAGTCTAGCATCAATAATAATAATAATAAGTTCATTTCCCATTGATTAGGAAGTTATAAAAAGACGTTTTATAAACCTCAAAAATACCATATTCTGAAAATTATTTCAACATGGCTGTATTAATTTAGAGTCAAGCATATAAATGAAAAGGATCCTTCAAGTTGTTGAGATTTGATTTCTAAATGAAATCATTCATACATTTAAAAAAAATACTAGTTATTTTTAAATTTCTTCTGCTAGAAATTGCAGTCAGAAACAATATCTACAATTGAAAAAAAAGAAATATAAAATTTCTTATAAAATAAAATAATTTTTAAAAAAATCTCAGAAAATTGCGAATGAATAGAAATTTAAATTGATAACTGGTTAAATAACATATTTTGAAATAACTGCTTCATTAAAATTAACAACACTTACTTTGTCATTATATTCAATTGCAATAAGATCGCCAGAAGTGAGACAAGCAAAATTCCGCAAAGCATTTTCTAATCTATTAATTATTAAGGTTTTATAACATTTTAATGCAAAAAAAAAAAAAAAAAAGTAATCACTGTGAAACAATGAAGTAAGTTGAAAGACAGGATGAAACTATATTTTGTTTCCCATTAATTTTATACTATTTTATTCAAGCTTTGTACTAATAATGTTGCTGCAAAATTTCAATTCCAATTATTTTTTAAATTTTAATCATGACTGGTTTGTAAATGAGTATTTTCTTTTCACTTCTAATCCATTTATTGCTGCTTATGATGGGACATTTAATATAGCATCTTTTTTTAACCATAATTCAATTTCTAAATAATTTAAGTTAATGAATAAATGAAAAATATGTAAATTGAACTAACTAAAAAAATTAAAGAACTTGCTAAAAACTCAAACATGCAAGAAATGAAAAAATTTATTGGAAAGCACATTCAAACTAAGAAGCCACATATTATGGTTTCCAACAAACTTTTGCGTTCTATGATATTGTTAGTATCTCTTGAAACATTTCATATTGAATGAAAGTAATTAAACCCTAGATAATTAAAAATAAAAACCATTTAAGCTATAATAATTAAGCTTATGATTTTTCTTTCCAGAAATCCAAGACTTTTACAAAAAATTAAAGAAAAAGAAACATATATTACAAACAACTTTTGACACCTATGTAGTTTGATATGGGACGATTTTTAATTTTTCTATTTGAATGCACAATATATCTAATGTCATGCTGTTAACAAATAATTTTAGTTTTCAGCCAACACTAGCATAAATGCATTCCCTCACTCTGACTGAAGAATCAACATCAATGAAATTTTATAAGAACTCAATGAAAGTAAATTAAGCATAAGCAATTCTGTGACACTTCCTACTTCCAAATTGTTGAAAGATTTTTTTTCTCAAACAATAATGTTGAATTTAAAAAATATTGCTTATCGTGATAAAAGATAAAACATATTTTTCGAATGTAAAATCTTTTACATACTCTGAAAATGTATTTGACATCATTGATTAAAATGTAAAAAGTATTTCTTATTCTGGTAACTGTTGAAATGAAAATTGTTTTACAAAAATTTAATTAAAGTTCCTCCTACTTTTGCTGCTTTTTTTACTATAGAAATACTGCTCCAAAAAATTTAGAATGCGATAATTAAGAGCATTAATCAACACATATTATAAAAGGATACACAGCTTTGGGATTAGTAATATCAAGAAAATCTTCACTTTGTGGTTGAAACTTTGAAAATGTGGCAACAGGTAAAGTAGCATTTTCAATATGCAGCATTCCACCTTCTTCTAGCAGAAGATTTCGCATCATCTAAAGATTAAAAGAACATTATATATATATGTACACACATTTCAATCAGATATATAATACTTTTGCTGTCACATTTAATATATAATGACACATAATTCTAAATTTAAAAAAATTGAAACATTATTTAAAGCATTAATCTCCTGACTGCACAATTTGTAAATCGAAAAAAAAAAAAAAAAAAGCTTTTTTTTTTTTTTTTATATTTAAATACCATACATATTACAGAATTGAAAAATGCCTTTTTTTTTTCTTTCTAGAAAATATTTTTCTTACAATATCAGTTGGTTAAAACAAACTAAAAGTCTAATACAGTACAGAATTTATTTCAATGGTTAAATGGGGAAAGGCTGGATGCACTCTTCAATAAAGGAAGTAAACACATCCCCACGGAAATTGCAGGATGAGCAGATTTTGCTACATTTGAGTTGTCTGTGGAAATAGTGGGATAATCAGCCACAGAATTAAAATAAACATTTTGACTTTAATCATCTATATAGTCCAGCTATTTGACCACATTTTAAAAAATTAAAATATTTCAACAAACTTATTTTTATACAATGTACTGTTTCATAATAATTTGTGTTTTAAAATAAGCAATTTTTTTAATTTTATTTCAGTACCTAAGTTAGGCAAATGCTATCACACCAGAAGGTAGTGAGGTAAAGAAAAATAGTATCAAATAGTGATTTTTAGGATCAGCCAGAGAGTTAAAATACACATTTTGACTTTAATCCTCTATATAGTCCAGCTGTTTGACCAATTTTAAATATTGCAACAAACATATTTTTATACAATGTACTATTTCATAACAATTTGTGTTTTAAAATAAATAATACTATTTTTTTTTTATTTCATTACCAAGGATAGGCACATGCTATCACACCAGAGGGTAGTGAGGTAAAGAAAAACTGTTTTTAACATATCAAATAGTGATTTTTAGGAATTTATCTAGATGGCAAATAATTGTGTGTTTCAATAATAAAAATTTAAATCCAATTTTTTTTATATTGAGATACAAAATTAAACAGCATAAAACTAAAATGGACATGGCAAAAAAAAAAAAAATCATAGTTGTCCAGAAAATCTTTAGAACATAAATAATAACACTAACAATTTCAAGTAATTTTTTACTTTAACGGGAGAGAAAGGGTGAAGTTGCCAAGGAGGAAATAAATATCGCCCAAGAAATGGCGCCAAAAAAATCGCCAAAATAGAGCGTACCGTTAACTGGGATAGAGCCAAATAAATTTGTTTAAAAAATTCTAATACCAACGAATTATACCTTTTTCCGAATATATTTAATCTTAAAAACAAACCGAGATAGCTAAAATACATTTCAACTATAATGAAACACACAAATTTTTATTTTAGACATATGTCAAGCTCCAATATTTCAATTTTGAAAACAAAAACAAAAATTTATTCTTATTAATATATATAGTACATAAAATCAATAATTTGCTTAATTGATATAAATAATATCTGCTTTTAATTGCAAACAGGCAAACAAAAATTAGCTCAAAAAGAATTATTTCCCAACCCTTAAAGCTCCTCCTCTCCAGCCCCAACAAAAGAATTGAATAAATAAAACAAAATTTACGATATAAACCGCTGTACAAATTTTATAATTATCTATCATAATCAATGCTTCAGGAGATAAGTTAAACATAATTCGCTCAAAAGTATGAGTAGGGAGGAATTTTTAACTCTCTTAAACAGAGAATTAAAAAATGTGAATAGTCTCGCCAAAACTTTCTTGCATTTGCTTTAATAAATGTGATATTCTAGAGAAGGCCTTCAATCATTATCAAATACATTTACATTGGGTACAATCATTCCAAAATATTAATCTTTGTCATGAATTTGTATTTTATTGTATCTATCCTATAATTCTTAATGAGGTCTTTGGGGGATTAATCAAAAACAAGGAATTAATAGCATCTCAAAACCAAATTAGTATTTGGCTGTGTTTTTTCTTACAGACTGAAATAAAAAATTTTAGTTATAAAACCCTATTTCAAATTTGACATATTTAAGTCATTACATTTATGCATTCTTGAGGTTTGAATTTGGGACCATTGGGTCCATAGCCATGTAACAGAACCCCTAGACAAAAGTGTACACTTGTCCTGAAGTTGTTATCTTGCTTATGAGCTTACAATTGCACATTCTTGAGTTATCATGTTTCTATGTTTCTGAAAATGCAGACTGAACAATGGTCAATCACTTGTTGTATTTAGCACAAAATTTGAAAGGTGGCTACATTGTAGATGTTAAATATATGTGTCAAATGTAATCCATTCAACTCTTTTTGTTTTATAGCTAGCATATCAAGTTATTTTTGAAAAAAATCGACTTCTTTTAAATAAATTTTACAAAAAAAAAAAAAAAAAAAAAAAAAAAGATAGAAATTTAAAAATTTAGTATAGAAAACACATACAAAATTTTATCCACCTGGCTTAAAGCATTTTGAAGTTATTTTTGTCAGAGACAGATTGACATTCAACTTTAAATTAGAAGTTATGTTATAAGTTTACTCTATCTTGGACACAGAGACCTGAAAATGTAACTTACCCAATAAGGCAAATAGACTTTCCCTTCATCAGCGACAAATTCCAATACTCCACAATGTGTACAACGATTTGTTTTTTTATTTGTCAACTTGAACAACATAGGATACACAATATTTAGACGAGCTAAATGAGAAAGATTTTTTTTTTCATTTAAAGTTTGAAATGACATAAAATAAAATTATGAACAATGTAATGTGTTTTATCAATTAAAAATGATATCATACTTAATTTCATTTCTGTATTTTATATATAATATACAAAAAATAAATAAATTCATCATCGAATTGAATTTTTAGCACAAAATAAAATATAAATATACCATTGACTATATTCTACAGAGAAAGGCACAGCCCTACAATATTATAAAATATATAAATATAAAAAATAATGGCAAATATTTAATATTAGATGCTTTTTATAGAAATGTTAATTAAAAGAAATATAAATTTTTTTGTGAGATTAATAAAACCCTAAACAGTAGAAAAAAATTGATGAATTTAAGATCTTATTTATATGAAAGTCCATTTACAATTCTGTTTTAAAGTCCCACTTAAAGCCAGATATCAAATTGATACATTAAATAATCTTTTGTCATATTAACAGATTTTTACATGCCTCAATACAAGAATAATTTCTAAGTAGAGTTCTTTTCACCAATGTATAAGATCTATAAATTATATTTCTGAAGAAATTTTTCATATTATAATCTTTAAAAAGAGCAAAACCTTAAATCATAGATGAAACTAATAAATCTATTAAAACCATAGATTGATATAAAAAAATTATAAAGATCAAAAGACACTATTTAAAACACTAGGAAAAGAGAACTATATATTTACCTAAGTGATCTAATGAAGACGGTGGCATGATAACTGAAAATAAATAAATAAAAATTAATGGATTTTTAAAAACTATTTTAATAAAAGAAGCTATTATTGTTATAAGTTTCTGAAGTTTAATAAGAATTTAATAAATATTACATTAAAAAACATTAAATATTTTATAAAATAATCCCAAACATGTGCATTAAAAATAGAAAAATATTAAGAATTAAAAATGCATATTTTAGAGAAATTATCTTAGTATAAAGGAAGTCATCCTAGCTATATATGTGTGTTAAATATATCCTCTTAAATAAATAGATTGATTTCAACAAAATTAGGACAAACTATTTACCAGCCAGCTTTGACAATCAGCTAGTTCACAAGAGATTATTGGTTACATTTAATTTCAGTTAAATTGTTTAGATATGATTTTATGTGCATGATTCAGATAGACATTAATGCTATGTTATTTTAACTTTTGCATATGAGCTACTAACTTTATATACAAACTTTTCTAATGGAGACCATTCCATGACATTTTAGCACTATCAAAAGTTGCAAACATGGGCTTAATCTATCTTCTTATTATGCAATACAGCGTATATTATATTTGCCAAGGAAACTACATAGACATTAAAAAGAAGGCTCCTTTTAAAGCTTCCAAAAATGGAAAAAGTCATATGATTATATATTAGATGAAACAATTGAAATGGTTTCAAAGTTCACAAGTTAATCAAATATTCAATTAATTAGAAATTTCGACAATGTTATCCCCCCCCCACAGTAACTTTGAAGAAAATTATTCCAAAATAATTACTTTAAAGCCAATTCAAAATTTTACTGTTTCCTTTCTACACAAAAACGCATTTTATTTTTCAAAAGATTTTACGCATATTAAAATTATTTTTAAGGGCAGGGATAGCATTGTTGGTTGGGCGCTGAATTTGCATCCCTTGGATTGTGAGTTTGATCCTCATCAGTTGAAGACTTCCTGTGTATGGCGGCTGCTGCACATATCAATCAGTCGTAGCCACAAAGCCCTCCAAATCAAGACAATACCACTGGGGGTACAGTATCAGTGGTGATCGTCCTCTCATTCAGGTCTGAATTACAATTTATAGTTGAATGCATGAATGAAATCTGCACCGTAAAAAGGGCCGTGATGCATGAGTAACTAAGTTGTGTTCTTGACCCTAGATGGCATTCCTAAAACAGGAAACACTCTCTCATCTTAAAAACATTGACTTTGTCAGTGGGATTGTCAATGACAAATACCATAAGAAGCAACAACAAAACTGTTTACTTCGAACAACCAATTTTTTAAAAAATAGGTTTTATTTCCATTCCTTTTTATTAGGCTTTCATTTGTTTCAAAGTAATGATCAACACAATCAGTAAAAGTAAGCTTAAATCAATTAATCAAATGGAGGCAAGAAAAGTAAATCTAGCAAGTAAATAAAATAGATGTTCAACAACAGCATCAGCTTATGAGAAGTTAAACATTATTCAAATTTAAATTTCGTCACCCTAATCTTTATGAATTTAAGATCATCTAAAGATTTTTTTCATTCAACAAAATTAATTAATTTTTTTCTCTCAATTATTATTAATGTCTTAGAAAATTTTACAAATGATTCTAAAAAGTATTTATTTTGCAAGACAATGTAACAATTTTAAACCACCTTATATTAGTTTTTAAAATTTCTCTTTTATTTAACTACATAGAATTGAAAAGGTTTTGTACATGTGATTTCAATATTTATTTTAAAGGATTTCATTGATTTCTAAAACCTTCAAATAGAATTCCCATAGATTAATGCCACATTTAGATACTTAATGAGAAAGGCATATTGTCACATAAGTACCAATAAATCATTTTTCAATGTTCATTTTGTAGATTTCTGGTGTTTTATACCAAATTTGTATAGTTTCTGATACAAATTTGGGCTCAATATAATCATATTGTAAAACAGAATACTTGTAATTTCATATAATTTTTTGAATTTTTAAAATTATATTTGAATTTTTTTAAAGTAATTTTTAAAAAAATATTTATATAATTATATCTCAAAATGTTGGTACTGATTCTAATTTGCTACACTACATCAATATAATTAGCTGCACTGTTTTTATCTGTTATATATATCCCAACAAAATTTAAAAACTTTAATCATGCCAATTAATTAATGGAAAAAATAGCTCTTAGGATATGAGTGATTAGCAGAATATGACGATTTTCTACTATAAGAATTATATCAAAACATTTAAGTGATGCAATTTAGTGTAAACCATAGAAGTGCTGCAATACATATTAGAAAAGTTTTAATGAAGTAGAAGAATTTATACAAATTTTATAATTCAAGTGTGAATATAATCTATTGATTTTCAACCTTGGAAATCGGCAATGGTTTTTAGATTTGAAGTAATAAACAATTAAAGTATGATAGTTAAATAAACTTACTTTTTCCACCCTTTTCCACATCACGACGTTCATTTCCAGGCAACATAGACACAGAATAACAACGATACTGAGTGTTAAATGGCCTTACAGGCTCATGAAAGACATTGAATGAGAACTAGAAAATATACAAACATCGCAAAATGATTGATAAACACAAAAATACACATTTATATAAAATAAGATGAAAACTGGACATCAAATATTTGAAGGGAATAGATAAAAACAATTTACAACAAACTATTTATTTATTGAAAAATGGATGCTTGTCACATCTGAGCTTATCATGGACAAAGAGAAAATAAATATGTCTTTATATTGGGGCTAAAAATTAAATTGATTTGAGAGTAAACACATCAAGTTGAAGAGGCGGACAAATGTTTACGACTTACCATTTTTATTTTTAGATATATAAAAAATTTAATGTATGCTAATTGACTTAGTTACTCGATTTGAAACGAAATTTACAATTCATCCAAGAAGGAAAACAAACATATCATGTCTGTTGCCATATATTAACGAAAAAAATTCAAGAAATTCAGGAAGGTATTACGTGAAGCACAGAAGTCATAACTGATAAAAACATTCTGATTTCTCTCAAAAAATTTCGAGAAGATATTATATGAGTTTTGGATGCTTGGAAACTAATGAAAAAGAAGATCTCAAAGACGGAATCTTGTTTTAGAATCTGTCAACTGGTTCACACTGATTAATTTCATTCACGCATAATCCTCATTTTCAAACTTGATTTCCCAATATTCGATAAAGAAAATGGATATTATTTGCTTAAAAGCTTAAAATGTATTTATATAATAAGCTTAAAATTGAATTACTATTTAGTAAACGTATCAAACGTAATATGTACTTATTGTTTTACAACTGTCAGCGTAACTGTAAAATTTCCGAAAACGCGCGCAAATTCAGGCAAACTTTTATACATCGAAGTTAGTTTTGTTAGGTGGTCCGATTTAATAATTTCCAAATCCTTGGTTTAATTCATTTTAAATATAGGTGAATTTGTGTACATATAAATAATTTAAAAATGGCAGGATTTGATGAAGGTGGAATTTTCTATAGTGATAGTTTCTTATTTAATGATCAAGAAGAAAGTAGCGTTCCAAGAACTGATATTCAAAATGCTAAGAAGCGATTTAAAGACTTTATCAAGCAGTTTCACGAAGGAGATTATGTCTACTGTTATCGGTATTTTTTTAAAATTTATTTTTCCTCTATTTTAAAACTATTTTTACGTATTACTTAATATTGAAATATATTTGATTATGTTCGTGATTTCGACAACACATTAAAATTATCATGATCATTTGCATTTTTCTGTTTCTTGATTGTTTTAATAGTAGTTTTTCTATTTTTCCATATTTATGATAATTTAAGTTTGGATTGAATATGGTTGGTTGTTCAATTTTAGTATATGGCACTGTACTATTTCTCAGTTTTTTTTTTGGGGGGGGGGCTAAATGAAATGTATTTAAATCAAATGACCTATTAATCTTTAGGACGCAAAAAATGTTGTGAACTTAAAAATAATTCTAAAAATTTAAATTGTAAATTTTAAAAAGTTGAATTTTTTAATAAAATCTGTATGTTTAGAAGAATTCTTGCTTTCAATTATTATTTTTTTAGTAATTCTTTTGTTGAAGTATAAAACATTCTACTGATATACATTTTAATTTTAATAAAATGCCAATATCTCTTTATTCATTTTCTAGTGATCAATTGAAACAGCATTATAATTTGAAACAATATTGGATAGAAGTATCTATAGAAGATCTTACTAGCTTTGATGAAGTGCTTGGTGAAAAGTTGAATAAACAGCCTACAGAATTTTTGCCAGTGGTAAGTTAAAAATGGGTTCTGCTTTGAGTTGAAATTCTATATTTAGATTGGTTTAAAAAATTTTTTTACCATTAATTTTAACAACTGATCCCGCTCAATGTTACTTTTTTATTGTATTGTTTACTACTATGTGTATGTTATACCAAGCATTAAAATCTTTTGACATGATTGCAATGAGTGGTTGTTATATTTACAGTGTTGTGCAAATGAATTGGATCTAACACAAAAAATTTCACCGATGTTGTTTGATTAGTACATGTCAACATATTTACACCAGTAGTAAATATGTCTTCTAGCTTTCCTGAACACATTTTAGCATAAATTCCACTAATTTTTTACATGTTTTTGATGTTATCAACATGTAACCAAACTTTTATGATATTCTCAATCATATTTCTCTAATGTATCAGTCCATTTTATTTGCATGTTTCTTTACAATGCTCTGGAAACTTTTGATGGGGTTTACATCTCTAGAATTAATTATCAGACCAATCCATAACTGCTAATATCTTATGAAAAAAATTCTTTACTAGCTTAGAATTATGGTATGGAGCAAGATCTTCTTGAAAGACCAGCAACATCATCAGTAAACATTTGCATCAGAGGTACAATTTTTTTTCTAGTATTGAAATGTATTTTTTAGAGTTTATCATCCTTTCAACTGGTATTAGGCTGCCAAGTCCTCCAGATGTAAAATAATCCTTAAACATCTTATTTTTAGGGTGCGTAACTGTTTGATTTTGATGTTGCAGTCTGATGGTTCTCTCGCACTTCGTCTGACAAATGTTGATTGCATCCTTTGCACACACAAAAAAATTCACTGAATACAACCTTATTCCAGTCTTTATCAGTTTAAGATCGATTTTTCCTGACTTCATACAAACATTTGCTCTTCTATACAAGTGTTAACAACTGTTTTTTGACTGGTGTTCTTGCCCATCTTCCTACATCAATAAGCTTTCGTCATATTGTTGATGAATCAAAACAATTTGCCTGTCCAAAGTGTATTGTGTTTACTCTTTTGTTTTGGAGAAACTGTCCCAAAATTTTCGGATTAATTATCCTGGAAACTTCAGATTTTCCTGCTCTAATTGCTGCAGCAATTTCTCTTACTGTCATTGATGTATGCTGACTGAAGGTACCAATTCTAGACTTTTTCCTGGGAATGATATTCATTTTTTAATATGTATTAGAACAAGACAATTTGCACAATCGACCTCTTCTTATAGCATCTGAAATGCAGTTAAGGGTAAAATGCTCCACATTTGATGATTACACAGTCAAATCAGTGAAGAACAACACTTTTTTTTGTAAGAAAATGCTATTGACACTAGTTTGAGGCAGCAAATTTCCAAGAAATGAAGAAATTTATAATAAAATGAGTTTGTTCCAATCTGTTTGTACAGTACCCTACAATAAATTTTCTTACAGGTGGTTGTTATACTTGCTAGCTTTGTCATGTATGATAATTCAGTAATATTTATATTTACATTTTATTTGACTGCTATCAAAAGAATACAAAAGTTTAGGACATATCTATATAAGCAGTATTTGAAGGGACATTTTGATCAAATATATTTAATATTCTCTAGTTTGAAGAAGCTGTTAAAGAAGTTGCTGATGAAATCACTCGACCTCGACCTGAAGGAGATGAAGAAGTTCAGGATGTCCAAGTGACACTGCGTTCAAATGCTGATCCAATTCTACTTAGAGACCTTAAGGTTAGTTCATCGCTTCTTCATTTATATTACATTCTGGGAAATGTATGATTTAATGATTTATTGTTAATGCTTACTGAATTGAACAAGATACCTTAACAACTATTTAAGACTGTATTGTGAAGTTGCTTTATATGGACATTGTGCTCAAAATAAAAATGATTTAAGGATATATAACGTATAGTCTGAATTAAAAATTAATGGCTTTTTAAAAATGATTTTATATCCGAAATCTCTGCTGGTTAAGTTTTTACTTAGAACTAAATATTTTTCTTTTGTATTTATTTAGCTTTTAAATTAAGTGCATAAAATATCAACTGAAATATTATTATTTAATCATACTTTAGAATTCCAGAGTCCATCTCTTATTATTCTCATGATAGTTTAAAAGCAATATTTTATCTTTTTAATATTTTTTTGATATCAAGTATATTATGCATGTATTTGAATTATTGAAGATTTTGTAACATCAGACAGTTATAATTTTGCTTCTATTTATAATAAATTTATTAAAATAATAGAAATAGATTGAAAATTGTTTGATATCTAATATTTTTTTCTATTTCATTCTCATTTGATTATACACTTTCAGTATAAAAAAATATGTTATATAGATAGTGGTATTTGTCCTTTTAAATTAAGCCATTATGGATTTAATTTCCTTATTTGGTTAAATATTTTATTTTTTATAAGATTATTAAGAATGTTAGTCATGACAAACTATTAACATTAATTTCTTACAAATATTTGACTAGATTTACCTAATATGACCTGGTATTTTAATTTTTCCTTTTTAATTTTTTTTTATTTTAATTTCTGTTAGTCTGACCATATATCAAAACTAGTTCAAGTGCCTGGAATCATAATTGCAGCATCTAATGTCCAAGCGAAAGCTACATGCATTAGTATCCAGTGTCGTTCGTGTAAAGAAATTGTTCCTAAAATTAAGATCAAACCTGGTCTAGATGGATATAATTTACCTAGAAGATGTAACAGGTAGAATTATTTGATTCATTTGTTATTATTTAAGTTTTTGATTTTATTCTGAAAATAAATAAAACTGCACATTTGTTATCTTTAAGTTTATAGGTACTTATGAATTAATGGCATTTCAGTGAATTAATCACTAAAGATCACGTGGTAATACTCTGTTTATATTTACTGTTGACATATAGTAATACATGAACAGCATCTGAATGACAAGTGCTAAAATCCCTAAAATATTCAAATGCCAAACTTTACCTGTAAGAATTATGTATTAGCAATATGCTGGTCTGAAATTTTCATAACAAGTACTTTAAAATATTTTCTGGAAAGGTTGTAATAATCTTTTTGTAGATGTTTATTTATTGTTCAGCCATAGAAAGAAAGACTTTTACTTAAAAATGTTAGTCTGAAATAGAAATTAACCTTTTGTTAATTTTTTTTTCCATGTTTCAGTAAAGCATACTTTATGGTTTTAAAATTCTGCAAAAACACACCTTTTTTTCATTGCTTTGATTATTTAAGAAAGAGTAATTTTGTAGATACCTTAGTAATTATTTGTATTGAGATGAGAAAATTACAATTCTGGAGTTATTCAGTATCATTTATATTAAAAAAAAATTTATATATATTTAAAATTAAGATCTGCATTTAACATTTAGTAATTAAAATATTTTTTCCCTCCTATTTGAGTATATTTTTCTTTAATTTTCCCTTTAATTCTTTAATAGTGATCAAGCAACAGGCCAACCCCGCTGTCCTGTTGACCCATACTTCATTTTACCTGATAAATGTGAATGTGTAGATTTCCAGATTTTGAAAATGCAGGAATCCCCAGACTTTGTTCCACATGGAGAAATGCCACGTCATATTCAACTTTACTGTGACAGGTAAAAAAACGACTCATTCATTTCATATTATTGGTATAAAGTTAAGTAATAATTTATATTGGGAGATTTAAACCTCAAAACTCATAAATCTGCTGATGAATTATTAAAAATAAAATGAATTTTTCATTATTTTTAAAGTATGAAAATGTGTCCTATCTAAAAATACTACTTTTTAAAATAATGTATTCATATTATATTTGTAATAAGTATATAGTTTAAGTCACTAAAGTACTTACAAAATTTAGTAGGCTATTTATAGGTCGATATTTCTCTTATGTTTATTTAGAGCTTTGAGAAGAAATATTTATTCATTTTTATTAAATTATTGCTGTATAATTTGTATCATATATTAATTTATATAATTAAAAACATTAGTATAAATTATAACTAGAAAAAAAATGTTTGTGGAAAAGAAATTTATATTTAAAAATAATTTTGACAGTAAAAAACTGAGTAGGGGAGACATTTCAGAAAATATTTTGTCTTACATTCGAGTTCATATTGAGTAATCCAGTTTAAAAGGTGGATTTTGATTACTCAATATTCATAACAATTTGAAAAACAGAATTTATATTTCAGAGAAGTATTTAGGAACATTTCTTCTTTTTTTTTTTCAATTCCATTAATTCTCATGTGTTGTGTTCGATTTTTAAAATGAATTGTTGTGGTCAAATAATCTATTTTTGAAATGAGTGAGTAATACAATACATGGGCAAAGTTAACATAATAATGCTGTAAAACATTAGCCTCTTATGAATGATAGTTGAGTAGAATCTTTATATGAATTTATTCATATTTCAGCAATTTTGTGGTTACTTAATTGCAGATTTTACACCACGATTATCGTTTTGTTGAATCAATTTTCAGAGAAGGAGGGAGTAAAACCAAAGACTTATCAATCTTACCATATCTTTAAAAATTGATTTGCCTTGCATTTCTATCCACCCTTCCTAACAAATGAGAAAATTGAAAGTATTTTTATATTATATTTTCAGAAACCTTTGTGAGCGAGTTGTGCCGGGAAATAGAGTGACTGTCCTTGGAATTTATTCCATTAAAAAAGTTTCACAGCCTAAAGTAAGAATTTAACATTTTTTCATGTGCATACATTATAATAAAAGTCGAGTTAATAGTTTTAATTATTTAGCCACAGACTATTGAAAACTATTCTTTATTATTTTTAATTGATTTTTTTGTATTTAATATTTATTAATTAATTTTATTTTGTATTTTGTATTATCTTCTTTTTATAAATGAGCTGTTAAGTTCTATAGAATTTTGAAACAACAAAGTTTACTAGCATTATTATTGAGTCATTTATTGCTTAATAATAATAATGGTTTTTTTAAATCCTTTAAAAAAATCCCATTAAAAAGGCATTAAATATTGTTCATATGTGAAGAAAGACTTCTATGTTTATTTTAAATCATTCAAATATATGTTTGTGATGTGATATTAAAGAATAAAAATGTTTATATTCTGAAAATTAAATTTTCATCTGTAGAAAGGGCCTAGTGAAAAAGCAAATATTGGAATACGTAACCCTTACGTACGAGTTGTTGGAATTTCTGTTATGACTGAGGGTGCTGGACGCTCGACAGGCATCACTTTCACTCCTGAAGAAGAAGAAACTTTCCGATTTTTGGCTAGTAGTCCAAACATTTTGGACCGAATCACCAAGAGTATAGCTCCATCCATTTATGGTTCTGTTGATATAAAAAAAGCAGTAGCTTGCATGCTCTTTGGAGGCTCCAGAAAAAGGTTTGAATTTTTTTTTCTTTCTGGTTTCTTTTGTTAAATGACTGAAATGTGTATGTATATTGCTCTATAGCATATTGCACTGTTTCTGTAGTTTAGATGATGTAATTTTAATTCACATTGCTAGATGGAATGTATGTTTACATTCAGTAAAATTATGGAAATGATGGCTTCTATGACAAAATAATTTTTTTTCTTCTATCAACTGAGACTAATTCCACTCTTGATAGCAGATTATAAGTACATGATTTTGTACTACAAACTATAAAAAATTTGGCATGTAATTATTAATTTTAATAGTGCTATAGCATGTTCATTATAGTATAAAATATACCTATACATTCATTTATCAATGCCTTAAAAAGTTTCAAAAGCATGTCTTGTCATATATGATCATTATCATTACAGAGACTAACAAAGTTTTATTATAATATATTTGCAAGTGAATGATTTTAAATTAACCTTTATTAATTAAAAAATATGAATAACAATATATCATGAAGAAAAATAAAATATTCCTTGTTGTATTTCATGTTTATTGCTCAAATATTTGAATGATTGCCAGAGTGATAAAAAGTGAACTGCAGTAAAAAATAATTAAATGACTATTTAAAACTTCTGAATTAGCTGATTATACAAAAAAAACTTGTGCTATTACCCATTTTTTTAAGGAGGAAAGATGTTTTTTTTAAAAAAATGATTACTGCCGAAAACAAATATTTTTTATAAAAGAAATTTAATTATATATTTAATAGATTTAGATATCATAAGGATTATTTATTGAAATAAGTTTCAATATTAGTATTAAATCGTGTCAAATATTTAATTGATTGTCTATTGTTAGTTTCCCCAAATAAATTATTAAAAAAATTTTATTTGCCAATGTTTTACCGTGGTTTTTGCTATGTGAATTGCATCATTATGAAAACAGAATTAAGAGTGCTCATATAGCTGAGCTGTTGAAATGTTCATTATATTTTTTTATATTATCTCTTAACCAGTATTTGAACATATTCTGCTTAAATATTTTTATATATTGCTACATGAGCAAATGCATTTTCACATTTTTTGTATTTTTTATTTCTCTTCTACTCTGTATTTATTTATATTGGAAAATCTAATCTTACTAGCTTAGGAAACATGCTACTGGAATCATCCTAAATAGTATAGTTTTTGTATTGTTCTTATTATTCAATAATTTGTAGTACTTCTTTCAGTCTTTTGAAATTGAATAACTTTTGATATTGAAAATATATTAAAACAGTATGTTAAAAATTTTAATATTTAGATTGCCAGATGGTTTGAATCGTAGAGGTGACATAAACATCCTTCTCCTTGGAGATCCTGGAACAGCCAAGAGTCAGCTTTTAAAATTTGTAGAAAAAGTGGCTCCTATTGGTGTAAGCAGAAATGACTTCTGGATTTCAATGAATATTTATTTGGCTGAATATGATATGCGAATTAATATTTTGTTTCTTAATTAGGTATATACTTCTGGGAAAGGCAGCAGTGCTGCTGGTTTAACTGCATCAGTTATGCGGGATCCACAATCTGTAAGTTTTAGTATTTTGAAAATTAAATACTCTAGTGCATAAATTTCCAATCTGTATTAATATAAAAATAAGTCATAAATATTAATCATAACTGTTAGGTTCTCAAACTAAATCTTTAAAATCATCAATGAAGACTTTGGTCAGATATATTGCTAAGAGAGATGGTATCTCCCATATTGCTAAGAAAGATGGTTACTCTCATATTGCTAAGAGAGATGGTATCTCTCATATTGCTAAGAGAGATGGTATCTCTCATATTGGTAAGAGAGATGGTATCTCTCATATTGCTAAGAGAGATGGTTTCTTTCATATTGCTAAGAGAGATGGTATCTCCCATATTGCTAGGAAAGATGTTATTCTCATATTGCTAAGAGAGATGGTTTCTCTCATATTGTTTAGAGAGATGGTTTCTCTCATATTGCTAAGAGAGATGGTATCTCCCATATTGCTAAGAAAGATGTTACTCTCATATTGCTAAGAGAAATGGTTTCTCTCATATTGTTTAGAGAGATGGTTTCTCTCATATTGCTAAGAGAGATGGTTTCTCTCATATTGCTAAGAGAGATGGTATCTCTCATATTGCTAAGAGAGATGGTATCTCTCATATTGCTAAAAGAGATGGTTTCTCTCATATTGCTAAGAGAAATGGTATCTCCCTTATTGCTAAGAGAGATGGTTTCTCTCATATTGCTAAGAGAGATGGTATCTCCCATATTGCTAAGAGAG
>JAPMOQ010021783.1:94475-149299 GCA_026543055.1 Argiope trifasciata | reverse complement strand
ATATTGCTAAGAGAGATGGTTACTCTCATATTGCTAAGAGAGATGGTTACTCTCATATTGCTAAGAGAGATGGTTTCTCTCATATTGCTAAGAGAGATGGTATATCCCCCCCCCTAAAAAAAGATAGTAATTAATAAAAAATGTTAGAGTTAATAAAATTCAGAACCATTTCTTTATGATCTGATCTAAATTCTTTTGTATGCTGTTATAATGTAAAAAGATAATGCTATAGACAATATAGGTCAAGCTGATTTATTATCATTAAATACATGGAAAGCTTTATATACCATAAAGTTAAGTTTTAATTTGCATATAAAAAATTAATATAATTCAGCTGAATGTAGTACTAATATCTATTCTGTGTTTGATAAAGATTAAAATTTCATTTTCTGGGACACTTTCATCTATCCTATAATGTATAAAATTGTTTGTTATATTCATCATTAATTTAATTTAATTTTTTATTTATTAATTCTTATTATTTTTGCATACTGCTTCTTCCTATTGTCATAATATAGTTTACATGCAATTGATCAGTTTAGATGTACTGTGGAAAAAGTTTTAAGTTAATTAGTAATTTACTTCTATGTTTTATTTTAGATTAAAAAAAATATGCCAATAAAATCTTCTATTGATAATCTAAATATTCAGAATTTGAATTTATATGGATGATGAATGGAATTCATTTAATGTTAATTTATTAAATGGTTTTGTCTTATTTTGCAATAGAGGAACTTCATTATGGAGGGAGGTGCAATGGTGCTTGCTGATGGAGGTGTTGTATGTATTGATGAATTTGATAAAATGAGAGAAGATGACAGAGTTGCTATTCATGAAGCCATGGAACAACAAACCATATCTATTGCAAAGGTTGGTCGATTGTTCTTTTCAATCATGATTTTATTTTTACATAGTGAAGCTTTTGCTGCTTTTTGTATTATAAGAGAATTCTGATTTCCATTTAATCCTCTGGCTGCATAATTTTTTTAAAATCACTATTTAAATGCAATTTTTGCAAATAAGTTCAAATATTTTTTAAATCAAAGTGAAGTGATATTGTTTGTTACATGATAATATGATATAATTAAAATCTGTTATCATAAAAATAAACACTCTAAACTGCGAAAAACATAGTGCAATAGATAATGGACTGATTGCCAATCTGTGGGTTGGATTGTGTGGTTTAGTGGCGAAAAAGCCATTCTGGCCATACTGCACCAGGTATATGGTTAAAATATTAAATACTCTTCTTGTATCAAAGTATGTAAAAGTAGAAACTATTTGATAAAACTACATTGCAATGTCTCTCAACATTATAAACAAGATGTAAGAAATGACAATAAAAAGAAGTATTAATTAAGATGGCAAAACCCAGTTGTTTTAAAAAATTTAAAAAGATTTTTGTGGGGACGGTCCCCTACAAGCATTTGCATGTCTGTTACTGAAACATGAAAATATTTTAAACGATTAAGACATTCAACCAAAAGGTAATGAGCCGTTAAAATCACTTGGCAATTCAAGTAGAATGGTATTTGATTGCTGAATAAAAAAGTTTATGTGTAAAACGTGTGACCAATGCGGAATCTAGATAAATAGTGGAATAAGCAGCTGAGGGGAGGTGGTAAGGTTTCCTCAGATATAAGAATGAAGAGCTTGCAACATGGTGGTTGGTTCTTGGCACTTGTGTAGATATAAAAAATGGTGGGGGTCAGCTATCTCCTACTGATGATGGGAGATGCTTCCCTCTGGAAGCATTGTGCAGCTACCAGTGATGATAGTACTCAACCTTAGTTCCTGTCAGTGCTGTTATGGATGTAAATTCAGTCAGATTAAATATATATGCCATACTGATGGGTCAGATTAGCCAAATTTGTAGTTTCTATTTAAAAGTAGCAGTCAATTTATAGTTCTTAAGAGTAAGGAAGATTTTCATAGGAAAGTTTAGGCAATATCAAAATTAAAAGGTGCATTCTTATCTGAAGAGTAATCTATGGTCATTAAACTATTTTTTTATACTAAAAATTTCAAAAAGTGTTACATATTTTGTTGTCATATATCTATGATAAAAGATTTTTATAATTTTTAATGTTTACAGGCAGGAATTACTACTACTCTCAATTCCCGCTGTGCTGTATTTGCTGCCGCCAACAGTGTCTTTGGAAGGTGGGATGAAAGTAAAGCAGAACAAAACATTGATTTCATGCCAACTATTTTGTCTCGATTTGATATGATTTTTATTGTTAAAGATGAGCATGATGAAAAGAAAGATAATGTGAGTTGTATTCTTTTTTTAGAGGGGAGGGGAATGTTAGTTCTTATAAATAATTCTTGATTTTGTGAACAGTTAATGCAATTTACTTTTATTATTATCATTTCCATTAATAAAAAAAATGGTCTTTTAAGAACTATTTTTAAATTGCTGTTACCTCTTACTTTTAAATTTTGATGGATGAAATTTTTGTAATTCATTTTTTCAAAGCACTTGGTTGAATGACTAAAAAAAATTTTTTTTAATTTATTTTTCACTATTGTTACAATTTTTCTTAATATTGATTAAACCAAAGTAAATATTTACAGTCATTACTTCATTCTTATTTATTGATTTTTAATTGGAATATTTTTAACATGTATTCTCCATTATGAAAATTATGCTTAGTATGATTGGGTGGATATGAAAATGGAAAACTGAAATTTACCAAGTCATTTGCTTTGCAACAATTTAATATGGCACATGGCTATTCTTTTTTTTTCCCCCTTCCCTCAGCAAGTTTTCTGTTTTATTGAATAATTTTACCTTCTCATATTAAGATAAAAAATAATAAAGTTAAATATTACTTTCAAAACTAAAAATTTTCAATCGAGTTTTACATTATTTAATATTGAACTAGAATTATTGTTAAATAGATCATAGATCATTAGAGAATATATGCTTTTGACAAAATATTTTTTAAAACCGTTTTGAGAACTTTCTCTTTTAATATAAAATTTTAATAATTTTTTCTGGAAAGAAGGAAAAGTTTCAATGAATATTTCAAGTTTATAATTTTATTATATGTTATTGTCTTTATTTGGGAAATCTTTTTATTATTTATTAAAAATTTGTTTAAAATGTTGCTGCTTTTATCTTTCAGACTTTAGCTAAACATGTAATGGGATTACATGTAAATGCTTTGCAAACAACTGAAGAATCAGAAGGTGAACTCAGTCTGAGTACTCTTAAAAAATACATTGCTTATTGTAGAGTGTAAGTGTACCCTCTTTGTTCTTTTATCATTTAGTTTGGATTAGTAATGACCTAATTCAAACTAAATGATTTTGTTTTCAGAAATTTAGAACCATAAATTCATGACTGATTTTAAATTATCATTAATTCTTTTTTAAACATTTTGGTATAAAATAATATTCATTTTATTATTTGTTTTTTTACTAACTGACCAATATTAAATTGTAGAAGATTTTGCTATTTAATCAAATAAATGTGTTCGTTGTAAAATTTTTTTGGGATGGAAGCTAGAAAATGAAGCTACATGTTTAACCTTTTAACACTTTTTGGATATTACCTTGAAGATTAATATTAGTTTAACAGCTTTTAAAAAGGTAAAGAATTTGGTAGTGGCTTTAATTATAATCTATTCAAATTTCTGCTTATGCTTCTTATTATAACTTTATGTTATTTTTACTCTAATAATGAATTTTAGCTCATTGTAAATGGATTCAAGGTCTGTAAATATTGTGTTTAGTTCAAAAACTATTATATACTAAAGGAACACCTTCCACAAAAATTGGTCAAAATATTTTTAGTTTATTAGCCGATTTTATTGTGCTTATTTTTTTTTTTATTATTTACTGTGTCCAAAGTGTAAATTTACCTTTAATATCTAGCTTTTTATTAATGATAAATAAAAATTTCATATTTTTTTCCCTTGTGATGTTTTGAATACCATCATGTATAAAACATAAAGTAAGATAAGGCTAATTTTCCCACTTTTCATCATACATGAAACTATTATTTTAGCTGTAATATTAATTTTCAAATTAATGCACAATTTATTGTATAATGTGTATTATTGATTCTACAAATACAATTTGTTTGAAGTTAAAATATCCACTTTTGAAAAATAGAAGGGAATTTAAGAAAAAATTCATTTTAATTTCAACTGAAGGGTGAAATGATTTTTAAAATTTTTTATACCAAGTTTATTAGAATGTTAAATTAATTACTAATACTATCAAAACATTTTCCAAAATACTTCAAATAGTTAAAAACACCCCTCTGAATATTATGCACTTCTTTAAAAGATGAGGTAATTAATTTGATTAAAATTCACAAATATTTGTCATTTAATTACTTTTTTTTTTCTTCATTTACATAGTCGATGTGGACCAAGGTTATCCAATGAAGCAGCTGAAAAGTTAAAGAATTATTATCTCTATATGCGAAATACCAACAAAGATCACCAAGGCATGGAAAAGAAATCTGCTATTCCTATTACTGTGAGGTGAGTTCTAACATTTCACTCAGTTCTGTTAGAAAATCAGTTACTCTTATAGAATTGCAATTTAGTTATTGATTAAATCAGTAATTCCTAGATATTCAAATATATAATACTTTTTCTGATGATATATTCTTACTAAATACCAAAAATTGCATTAGTTATTGCAAATATACGAATGTTTTAAAGCCACCCTTTGTAAATGTTAGACTTTTCCTGCCTAGTAAGGGCATTTACATATAATAGTAAAAATCTTTACAAAATTTTTTTCAAGATAATTTTTTATATCATTATTTCAATGTATTAGGAACAAAATTTTTTTCTTATGCCTAGAAAATTTTAAATATGGCTAATTGTTTGTAGGAGGAAGGGAATTTGATTGTGTTTAATTATATAGTATCATTTAATAACATTTCATTTGTCTATTAATCTTAAAATATCAAAATAGGCATTGCCTAGTTAAGTTGAGTTCAAGTAGTTGAGCAAGGCCTTATTCTGAAATTGGCAAATTTTTATTCCTTCAGGCTGTTGTGATAATTTAATAGTGATTTGCTGCTATTTATAACAAGTGCTATTCTTATAGATACTCTGTGTTCTGCTCTGTGTATTTCTATTTACATGTTAAAATGAAGTATCTTAATGTAGACAGTAAATTGTATTTGCAATATTAGTTAATTTTCATTGTGAATATTATATTGCTTTTACTTCAATATTTTCTTGAGATAAATTTGGCCCAATTAGTAAATTGCATTTATCTATTATGAAAGAGATTCACGCAATGACAATTAGATTATAACTTGAAATTTATTTAAACGTGTTTACATCTCGTAACCAGAACAAAAAATAAAAAACATACTTATCGAATGACGCACATCGACTTAAAATACACACAACGACAACCAAGATCTCAAAAATTCAATCGGTCTTTTTCTTTTAACATTTGACTTCTTATTTATATGTACGGTGATAAATAAAAATTCCTCTTCAGTGATATGCAAATAAGAGTCATCTTATTAGCATATCGTTTTAGATTTCTGCTCTTGTGTGACTGCATTGAATTAGCTGGATTTGAAAAATTTGTGGATGTTGCCGATATAAATAAGAGAATTTCGACTTATTCCCAACACTTCATATCCTTATTTTTTTCACAGGCAATTAGAAGCCATCATTCGAATATCTGAAGCACTGGCTAAAATGGAACTCCAACCTTTTGCAACAGAAAGACATGTGGACGAGGCAATGCGTCTCTTCCAAGTGTCTACTCTAGATGCTGCTCATTCAGGTGATCTAGCTGGAGCAGAAGGATTTACAACAGAGGAAGAGCACCAAACCTTGCTGAGAATTGAAAAGCAACTTAAAAAGCGATTTGCTATTGGCTCGCAAGTCTCTGAATTTAGTATTGTTCAAGACTTCCTGAAACAGGTATCTTACGGATTTGTTATTTTCTTTGTATATATGTTTGTTGGGATTTGTTGTTCACAAGTAAACTAGTTAACGTGACAAATTTTTATATTTGTATGCAAAGATGTCTGAATAAAATCTGTGATATGACATTAAATTATGATATTAGTTATACATATGTTGGTCACAAAAGATCATTTTGCAAAATGATTGATTTATTGCATTGTAAAGACAGTTATAAAGTTTTTAATAAAACCGTCTATGCCAGTAAATTTCAAATGAGTGCCCTTAGTACTTTGGAAAATATCAAGATAATATACCTCTTTCTGCTACATATTGTTCAATATTTCATCTGCAGTTTCAAACACTCTAAACTGTAGTTTAAAAAAAAATGTCTAATGAAATAATATTAGATAAGCATGCAACTCGTTGATTTTATTTTTGCTATGACTTGATTTTAATAACAATAGAATGTGATATATCTATCTCTGTTTAAAGTGTGCCATTGTTGAACTTTAAAAAACACACATTTAAGAACACAATTGTTCTATAACAAAAAATTTATTTTATTATATTCAGTAATTCTATAATCAGGAAATTACTTTGTGGTTATCATAAATATAAATATTGAATTCATGTTATTGCTGATAAACTTTTGTACTTTTTAATTAAAAATCTATTCCCTGTTAAATTAAAGGAATATCGACTGAGTTGTTATTGCTGATTTTTGCATTTTATCATAACTGCTTGAAAAACAGTGCAGAAAAAAATATTCACATGTAATCTTTCAAAAGGACTACATAAAAATTTATTTTTCTATTTATACCTCAATAACACATATTCATGCAAGATATATATATTCAATACTTAAAATTTTTGATCAATGAATTCTTCTAAACCTGTTTCTTTCTCTGTGTATGAATATACATTATGTATGTTCTCACCTTTTCTTCCTTTGTTTAGAAATATCCAGAACGAGCAATTTACAAAGTTCTATACTTGATGATCAGAAGAGGAGAATTACAGCATCGAATGCAAAGAAAGATGCTCTACAGAATTAAATAATTTTATATGAACTGTTTTTTCTTTCTATTTTTATTCTGTATATAATAAACGTTTTTAATATTCTTGAACTATTTTTACTTTCTGTGTAATCTTTTACATAATAAAATAACCAGGTTTTTTTTAAAGAATATTTTATTTATTTCTGTAATTACTCTTTTGATTTCTTTCATTAACACATGATTCTAATTATTAATTTACATAAGTGAGCATATCATAGTTGGTAAATTCATTTCTTGAATACATTAATTATAAAAATTGGTACTGGATTTAAAAAATTCTCATTTGATTACAATTAATAATGTTTAAATCTTATAACACAAAAATGCTTTTATTCATAGCTTTAATATATAGCCATTTTCAGGAAGTAGTACTCCAGTTATTTAAGATATTTTTTTTTTTTGTTGAAAGTTTGTTTTGAAACATTATTTTAATCCTTTCAAGGGTGGTGACTGGGTAAATATGTCACCATTTTACAAATTTTTAAAAATTAAAATATATTGAAATAGCTATATATAATTTCCTAACATTTTAAAAGTATTTATCTTGCCAATAGATGGCAGAATGACTATTTAAAATCATTCTGTTTTGCCCCAAAAAACTAAAGATGAAACCATTTTTTCATATTAATGTAAGTTAGTTTCATTTTATTCCACTAAACTTAATTTTTCAATTCAAAATGCTCATAATTTTTTTTTTTGTCATTCATGTAAAAATACTTCTTGAATCCCTAAAACTTCTTTCATTTCATAAAAATACCTTCTTATAATTTAAATTAGGTGACATACTCAATATGTCACCACCCCTCTAGCACACCACCAAACTTATAGTTGTTTATTTGCTCTAGGTTCAGCACAGGCATTTGCTTCTCCTCGAATGTTGGTACTCTATCATCAAATTCTCTAACATGTGCTGGAAATAATTTTTTTTTGTTGTTGTTATTTACAGTAAGTGTGGTCTGGAGGGAAAATAAGGGCTAAATCATGGTTAGAAAGGACGGTTTAGAATATTCTTTCATATTTAAATCTGTTCTCTTACCTTCTGTACACACTTTCTGTTAGTTCTGATTTTAAAAAGTTTTTTTTTGTTTCATAATTTGCTTTTATTTATCTTTTACATTTAAAACATATTTAAAAATTTAATTGTTATAATTGCTTGTAGGAATTATTTAATATCTCCAAGTCATAAATAGTTTTAAATGCCTCGAAAATTCCTTGATGCATTTAGCGGCATTAGCTATTTTTGAGGCTCCAATCTAGTGATGCCCCTCAGGGGCTCACCTTCTTTTGGTGAGTACGGGTGTCCCAATCCCGAGGTACCCAGGGATCTACTCCCTTCCTGTTTACACTCCCCTTTGCCTTCTGCTGTCTCCTTTTTCCTTCCTTCCCTCGAGGGTAGGCGAGGGACTCTTCATGAGAAGCTATCGCCGCTCTGATCGCTTCTTGCTTCCCATGGACAATAAATACCCCCACGTGTTTGCCGTTCGTGGCGACCCATTAGACGGGCGGTGCACTGTGGTCCCTGATGTACCAATCGGCTGGTATCCTATCCATTTGGTTAGTCTGGTAGGGATCAAGCGAAAGGGCCATTCTCTGGGGCTTGGCGTTAAGGGTGGTCAACGTTCCTGGAGTTGGCTGTGAGCATATAGGTCTAGACTAGCACCATGGTAAGTGCCGAGGCTGGGGCTCTCGGAGCCGGTAACTGGCATCCCTTGTAGGGCTCGGTGGTGGGCGGTGCCGTCAGGTCTTGAATCTTTTGACCTTTTGCGCATGGGCTAAAAGAACAAAACTCCCTTCAGTAGGCATCAGACGCAACACGATTCATCACCTCAAAACATTTTGATAATTTTTTTTTTTATTTTGAAAAGGATATCTTCTATCAACGGTACGTTTCATTCTGTGTCACCTTTTTTAGTTGAAAAAAGAATATCTGCTCATATTGGAACAGTATCAACTGTTCGGAAATTACGTTCGGGGGATTTGCTCATTGAAGTTATCTCTCAAAAACAAGCTTACCAGATAATAAAAATGACTAACATTGCCTCCATTCCAGTGACCGTCTTTGCACATACGACTTTAAACTTCTCCAAAGGAGTAATATCTTGCGGGGAACTTTATCACACTCCAGTTGCTGAAATAACCAAGGATTAAAAGTCAAGGGGTTACTCGTGTCCGCCGTATAACAATACGAAAGGATGGGCAGCTTCCTGAAACCAAACATTTGGTCCTGACTTTTTGTTCGACTGAAATACCGAAATATATTAAAGCTGGTTACATGAAATTGGCCGTTAGGCCTTACATCCCCATGTTTCAAGTGCCAGCGTTTTGGTTACTCCAAAGTTTCTTGCCGCGGATCTCTAACTTGTGCTCACTGTGCAGAAACAGGTCATGAAAATTCTGACTGTACCGCACCGGAAAAATGCTTCAGTTGCAAATGCTCGCACTCTTCCTTTTCTCGTTCCTGTCCATCGTGGACATTTGAAAAGGAAGTCATTGTTGAAAAGGTGAAAAAGGACATTTCATATTCGGAAGCAAAGAGATTTGTGAACGCCCGTAGACCCGTTGATGGATCCACCTACTCTAATGCTAAGAAAAAGCTGGAAGCAAGATGCACTCGGATAATGCCTATAATGATACATAATAAGAATCCGTTTCAACCATCTTATACATCCTCTGAAATTTGCCCCAAATCTGAATCATTTAGAAAAGACTTTTCACCCAGTATTCCTATGGAAGACACCTCTCAAGATATCCTAGTTGCTGCTATTTCACAAAACTTAGAAAATTTCAAAACCGTTATTAACAGGAAACAATTTAAGAAAAACCCCAAGCCTAAAGATGATAAAACTATTGTCACAAATAAGTCCAATCATGACGGCGAAATAGAATCGGATAACACAATAGAGTACAATCCCCATGAAACAATTGAGGAAACCCCACTTTCTCCAGAACCTTCAATAGATTCCACCAAAGTCCATAAAACTTTTTTTAAACAAAGTCCCCAAGAATGTCAAGTTAATGGGTTGACCTTAAAAAATTTCATTGTGGATCTTCAAGCACCCCAATTGACTATAAATATGTAAAGAAATATCGAATCAAAAAATTACAATGATTTTTTACACTTGTTTTGTGTTAATGTTAAAAATGTTAAAAAAAAAAAAAAAGGCATGTCTCCAGTAGTTTGAGACAAATAAAGCGCCATGAGCCTTTTGTGTCTGCAGAACAATTTTGAACATTTGCCGATAAAATACACACAAAGATGATGTGCACTTTGTAGCACAAAGGCTAATCTTCATACTACAACATTTATGTGCAAAACCTACAATGTGCTGCTATGCATTTACAAAAAAAAAGTCCCAAAACATGCTTTGGGACATTTCATTCAAAATTATTATATATATTATTTATTGTATATATTTTTCTCTATATTTCTATATATTAAATATATATATTTTGTGCTAATATATAAAAAAACTTCTAGTGTAAAAAGAAAAAATGAATGTTTATTAGATATATTATTGTATATATATTTCTATACATTAAATATAAATATGTGCTAATAATATCAATTTATAAAGAAATTGCTTCTATAAAAAATTTGTATTTTTTTCTATACATATTACATTGAATTTTTTTGGTATATTTTAATATTATTATTTTCCTATATATTCTCCTTATATTAACTTCCATAAAATTATATATATGTATATTGCGCATAATTTCTTATTCATATATATATAAATATAAAAGAAAAACCCATATTAGAATAATAAAAATAAATAATAAAAACGTGGCTCTAGCGCAAAAGAAAAATTTATTATCTACATATATGTGTAATCTCCATTCATTTTATATTTTGAATCTTTATGATATATGTGCTGTCACTGCAAAACATGTTCTTAATGTGTTGTGGCATAGTCAGTATGTCACCTACCCTCTAGCTCCATATGACCTTAATTTGTTTTGACCGTAAATTATATGTCAGTAATCAAATTTAGATAATAGTTTCGGATTTTTTTTTTGACACAGTGTTCCCTGAAAGGTTAACCTTTTGTCATGCAGTGTTTTCACAGTGAAATCACTTCTTTCTAAAAATTATTTCCAAACACATTGCAATTTCTGATTGAAACCAAAGGTTCAAAATAATTTTAACTTTAATAATTACCTGTAAATGCCTGCATGCTAGTTAATATTCCTCTTGCATACAAAAAATGTCATTTTTAATGCTTTTTCTCGGTACTTTTAAATATTGTTTTTGCAGCAAGCAACAAATTCAAAATGCACCCTTAAATTTGTTAAATGAAAGCTGTCAACATTTTTTACAAATCAAATTGCGAAAGATAATTTCTTCATACTCTACATCTTTTTAGATGGTTTTGGCGATATATCGCCTCGCACCTATGGCACAAGATTCTCCACTGCTTGAAACACGTTAGCGAAACAGATGTTTCCTTTCCCTGATTGTCTTAGTCACGTGGTTGATAATTTATTGGGGGGTTTGCCATGTGTTTTGTAGATGAGGAATATATTTACATATGAGGATGTTTAGAAATTATATTTTTCAGTTGCATTTTTCCTACTCTAGTAAGCAACCATATTATGAGGATTTTAACTACATTTTTTAATATTGTATAATTTTTAAATGGTTAATGTATATATGTTCCTTCATAATTTGAATATAATGGTGATTGTATTTAAAGACTAAATTGCTTACCACTGTTAGCTTTATTTTAGGATTACTTGTTATTAAAATTGTTTCTTTTCCCATGTTGCATGATTGTATAAGTAGTTTCCATCGATATTGTATGTTTTAATATTTCCATAAATGAACAATTATGTTATGAAACAAATGAAAAAGTATTAATTATTCATAAGAAGAATACGTCGACGTGCTTTGATACTCCAGTGAATCCACTTTCTCTCGTGGTGCAGTCTAATATAATTTTTTTACAAGTATTCTCTCTTTGCTTAGACCCTAAGCATGCAAATTAATTGCATGATTTTAAAAATTATTTTTGTGTGCATCATAGAGTTAAAAAAATATTTCTGGATATATTTTGCTTACTATGCTTTTTACCAGATCAGTATTCAAATCTTCAATTATGTATAATCTGAACATTGAATTTGTAATATACCATTATATAGTGAAACATAAAATTATTGAAATTTATTGAGGGGGAAATTAGATTAATAACTGCAATCCAAAATTCATCTATTTCAACTTAGCAGCTGTTAACTTCAAAAAGAAGGGGAAAAAATTAACATTTTGGTTAGGGCTAGAAAATTTATCCCGATTTAAATTACTTTTAAGAAATTAATATAAGCTCATGAATTGCAGACGCAAATTCCTGTAGATGAAGTATTTTTTTTTTCTTGAAAAAATTATATTGACTCATTAATTTAAATAAATGAGCCGATATGAATAGTGTATTTGTTGTATTTTTCATGGTGCAGGCTATAGAGACAAATTCATGGTTTGTTTTATCTATTTAAATCAAATCCACACACACAAAAAAAATCCGAAATCGTGCAATACTTTCAAAAGGAGTATTTAAGGCATAATTAAAATGAGGACATAATTTGCATCAAATATACATAAAACTTTATATCAGCAAAGAAAAATGTATTTTCATTATGTAAAATAAAATTCCTGCTTCATTTAAACTATGCACTAACAATATCTATTCAATTATTTTAAAAACAGCAAAAACTAACATTTTATAAGAAAAATAGCTTCAAAATAATTACTATTAATGAAAATTCAACGAGAGTCAGACAAGAAAAATTTGATTTGATTATATAGAGGCTAAAACATGTTACATTAACAATTATAAAATAATTTGTACTAAGTTTCTAACATGAAATTGCATTTTAAGATAGAATATTGATTCTCTTTAGCTTCAAAAACTCATTTTATTAAAGAGATACATTACTTAAATTACAGCACAAATCTGATATTTATTAAAGGAAAATAACTAAGCCAAAACTATTTGCATTTGCAGATATACATAATGAAATGACTACAAATATATATATTTCGCAATATACCACAACTCTGAAATTAAATACGTAATGTATTGAAGAAAAAATATGAAATATATATAAACAGCACAATCACATTATATAAACATCTATATGCATTCATCATGTCACACAAATTTTAAAATTTTCTTTCACCCACATGATAATTATAGTACACAAAAATGTGGTAAAAGAAAGAAACTTTAAAGAAAATACTTTACTGAACTAAGTCATAAAATATCATGAATGAAAAAATATACAATGTTCAAATAACTTACATAGTGAGTAGATGAGCAATTAACAATGGTCAAAATGGTAAGATAAAGATGTTCTATTTGAAAAATTGGGGGGATAATAGATGTAGGTAAAATATTAGAAAATAAAAATTTATTAATGGTTTAATATTAAAAAAATATTTTTGAAAATAAAAGAAATTGTAATTTATAAGGAGTATATAATAGTCAATAAGATTCTATCCTTACAAATTTATGGATAATCCTTTGATCAGATGATGTAATGAAATTCAGCGAAAGTATTTTTTCCTAGTACTCAGTCCAATGCATATTAGAAATTTGTGATAGTGCAATTACACAATGCTGCAAATAAAAAAATATATTACAAGAACTGATAGATTACATTATAGCTGATACTAATACACATACTAAATGCAAATACACAAAGTTGTATATAGTTAAAATTAACACTTTTTGAAAATTGATATATGGTATTTAAAATAATGGGAGAAACTAACTGAATGACATTTGAAGACAATATTACACAGATATAACTAAATTTTAGGAAAACAGTTAATGTAAAAAATTATATCAAATTCTTATCAAAATATTTGTGTGTGTGTGAAGTATATAATACTTTTGAGTAATTTTTAAGAAATCTCACAAAAATGTGATAATTTGAGTAATGATTGAAGAAAGCAATGAAAAATATGCATGTATTAAATTTATGATCTTAACATACTATATACAAAATGAAAATCACACATGATAAGATTGAAATTATCAAAAACAAATATTAATGTTAACATATTCTAAAGAACACATGCAATGTTACATTTATTTGCAAAAATTAACATGCTTATTCACATTACAGTTTTATCTAAAATCACTTTACGGTTGAAACTGAAATTTGAATTCTCCTTTCCATACCTTAAAAAGAATAAAATGTTCCTGTTGTCAAAGAAAATTAGATAGTTCCTATTTCTTAATTCTTATTAAATTTCAGACAGTATCAAGAATAATCTAAATTTTGAAATTAATAAAAATTTTTTTGATAAATAATATTGAAATGAGAAGTATTTCATAATAAAAAGAAAATTAAATTTTATTAACCGCATGGCAATTAGAAGAAGAACAACAACAAATATATAGAAAACATGTTAAAAATTAACATAGTGAAAAATGTATTCCATATACTGTGATATGAGATCAAGATAAAAATAATAAGTATATAATAAATGCTTTTTCTTGCACATTTAAATATATAAAAATCTAGCTCCCCATCTTCACATAAATTGAAACAAAATATTGTGTCCAAATTAAGTGGCTTGGAGATTTAGATGAGAAAGGCTGGACAGCAAATCCTTAACATCAGTATCAACCTAAAAGGAAAGAAATATCAGATTTAATGACTTGAGTTACAGCTACAGAAATCAGTTCAAATATAAGGTTACAAGGTATATCAGTTTCTATAAATTATAGCTAATCTTATAGCTTTGTAATGAATGAATGTTTTAAGAATTGCAGTATAAAATTGTTTTATATCTAAAATCAATTCATGTTAATCTAGAAAACACAACTAAGTGAAAAAAAGTTTAAATCAAATAAAACATTACAAAAGAAGGAACAACATTTCAAATAATTAAATATGAATTTCATGAGCATCAAGTATAATAAAATAATGTCAACAAAATTTAAATAAATCAACATATAAGTTATAAAATTAAGTAATCAATATTTCACACATCCAAAAAAAATTTTTAATAGAATTTTTTTTAGAAAAAAAATTACCTCTTCTCTGGTTTGATGATGATGAAGTCTACTAGAAAATGTATTAATGAAGTCTATTTCACCAGATCTACCAGATCTTTGAAGATAAACTTGCATCATTTCTAAAACCTAAAAACATATACTAATTTTTAAAAAGTAATCATGGGAAACTATGCACTTAAATTTTGACTTTAAGTATTTAAAACATTGGAAACAAGGAGAGTATTCAAATGATACCTCCATCAACTCAATCAAAGGAAGAAAAGACACGTATTAAGTGCATAATTGAATTTGTCACTCTTTGACTCACATGATGATAAACAATATTAATGCACAGCTATTTTACTTTCCAATGAAATTAATTTGAGAATTTTTTTTTCTAATGCAATTTTTAATTCTATGTATGCTTTTATTTCTTTTTTGAGGCACAGTTATGATTTTTTAATTCTAAAAGTGAGCACCTCAGTCTTTTGACATAAAAATGTTTTGTAGAAAGCAAATACCAAGCATGAACCTATCCTATTCAAGCACAGATGAGTAATTCTTCATAAATGGCGATGGAAAGTACTAAAAATTCCATAGATACACATATTTTGTGTAATAAAAGGTATGTATTCATGTTTAGTGTTATTTCTTGTACAAAAAGAATATGCTATTCAGAATAAAAAAATCATAATTCATAATCCTTAAAGCTTAAATTCATATTCAAATTTAAATTATTTCAGCTCTAAACTTCAATGCAAAGTTATTAATGCCAAATATATTTCAATTCATTTTCTATGAAACTTAAAGTTTCAATTTATATAAGCACTGCAAGGAAATAGGAAATCTACCCATTTTTCCAATTGCAAAATCCTATCAAACATATATAAGTCATCAACCATAAAAACATGAAATAATTAAAACCAATTTCCAGAATTCATTACAAATTTAATTATTTCAGAAAAAAAAAGGAAACAAATTATGTTAGAATGGAAATTAGAATTTAATTTGGAATTAAACTACAAAATTAAAAAGTTTACTAAATTAAAACTTACTCTTTAAATTATCCTTAATCATTCCCAACAGTAAAATTTCATCCAAAAAAAAAAAAAAAAAAAAAAAAAGATTTGTAACTTATAGCATAGACAGTTACAATTACTACACAGGGAAACATTTCTTTGAATTCATGAAAATTATCCTAAATAAAATTAAAGAGGAGGATAACTTTGCAATTAATAATGACAAAAATATTTCGAAATTTCTAAAATGTAATAAAATTATGACTTAAAAAATTTACACAACAACCTGCCCCATGAAAAATTGATAAATGTTCGTACTCTTATATATGACAAATATTTAAATGAAGATATCATTCATAAAAATAACTGGCTGGTTTTATACAATTTTAATATTACAGAAAATTATGTTTTCAATGGTATTAATTTTTACAAACAAGTTAAGAGTATTCCAATAGGTACAGCTTTTTCTAGTGCTTCAGTTAATATTTTTCTGCATTATTACAAGAAAAAAAAAATTCAAAATAATTTAAGGAATGATTGGAGGTTTATTGATGATTTAATTTTGATTAACTTAGAGAATACCAATATTGTTACAAATTGCTATCCTAAAGAATTAATTCTAACAGAGACAAATAAAAATCTGCTTGAAGCTATTTATCTGGATTTAAAAATCAAAATTGCAAATGATAAAACAATATTTGGCATTTATGATAAATGAGACAAATCCAGCTTTAACATAATTGTACTCTATAATTTTCACTCAACTCTTAACTCTAAAATTTTCAAAAATTTAATTTTCCCACAATTTAATAAAATTAAAACAATTTGTAATAATAAAATTTCATTTACACAAGCAAGAAATAATTTTATTAAAAATTTAAACAATAATGATTTTCTCAAAAACTACTGCAATATGAATATTTTAATTAAAAAAAGATATGATGAAATATTAATTTTTAACTTAAAAATAAAATAGACGATGCTCAGAACCTCCATTTATCTTTTTTTTTTTTTTTCTCTCTGCTCGACTGTATTCAAAATCAAATAGCAGTTTGCATGCTACGATGAGATTTCTTCGCACTGTTGCTGGTATGTTCTTTCCGGTTGTGTTTTCTTAATGATTGAATGGAATATTTTTAATTATTTGTTCAACATTCTTATGTAGTTTTATTTTATATATTTTTGCTTATTTGGTGATGTTTTTTAACGTTATTTTGTTTAATATCTTTGCAGTTAAATTGGTGTAACTCTTGGGTCTTAATTTTTGGGGGATTTTCAAGTCACAAGGGGTTAATACCATTGGACATTGCCCGATTCCGCACAGAAAAAGTCCCTTATTTTGAATCCTTGTCTGAGGGGGACCCTTAAAAAAGTTTTAAGGCCAGAATTCTATTTTTTTCCATTGTATTCCTTTTTACTTGGCTCATATTGCTAATTTACACACACATATCATTAAAATACTTAAAATAAAATTTACATTTAATATTTTTTTAATTGAGAGAATAAAAAGTAATATACTTTTTAAGTTTCATACTTAATGAAAAAAGTAAAGGTAAATGCCTATGTAACTGTAAAAAAAGTCGTATATTAAAGTTACTGTAAAATTAAAAAAAAAAGAATTTATAAGCATTTAACAAAGAAAATATTAAATATAGTACCGATTGTCAGCATGACTCGTAAAATAATAAAAGTGAGGCTTACATGAGTCACCTCCCTTTTCAGTTGTTCAGATGAATATTCTGTATTTCTTTGAAGTAGTTTTAATTTTGACTGAGCTAACTGGAATGGAGAACGTCCTGAATAATCTAAAGCATTTATATCAGTGCCTGAAACAAAAAACAATTCAAGAATATATTCTTTGTACATCCTGAGAAAATAAAGCACTTTGTAAGGCACTGAAAAATGGCTTTCAGATTTAAGCACTTCTCATAATGCTATGCATCCTGTACTACACAAGTTGCATGCAAAAAGTTTGAAAAGATATTTTAAAGGTTACAAATAAACTAAACAATATAATTACAAAATATTTAAAACAACAGAAGTTTTTTTTCTCCCTAAAATGAAATGTATTAATATGCAATTTAAAATTTATTATGAATAATGAAAAGTCAAAGTTAAATCAGAATATATCTTAACAGGTTCCCTATTTATAAAAATATAAGATTAGTAATTCACTAATGTGCTAATAAAAGCTTTTGAGTAACAAATATACAATAAAAATAATATATAATGTACTTCATATGGCTATGTTTAATTTAGTCAGGACCAATTTTTTCAGATTTTTATGAAATACTCAGATTTAATATTTTGATGTCAGACATAATATGGACACCATTAAATTGATTAAAAATAAAATGTTGGGAAATAAATTCAAAAATGTTTCATACCTGCTTTCAGCAATAAAGTCACCATTTCAATGCGAGTAGTACATGCGGCTGAAAATTAATAATAAAATGAAATAAAATGTTATAAAATAAACAAAATAATTAAAAGTATATACTAGTAATCAAAAAAATATGCCAATTATGAATGATTTATTACAATCTATTTCTGACATAAACATCTTAAAGTTACAAAATAAATATTTAAAAAATCTAAAGTTAGCATAATTTAAAAATAAAAATTATAGTCATAATTAATTATATGCAGACAACTAATTTTAAAATATTAATTAGTGATAATTTAATAATAATAATTTGATAAACTGAAATGAAAAAAGTTTGGTTCTTTGATATAAATATAGCAGTAATACCTTTTAACAGGATTTTGATTCTTTCTTTACTTATATGCATGCATCATCATTTAGACAGTTTAGTAAAATTGAAAATTATTTATGTTTCAAATATAGCAGAATAATAGAAAATTAGGTAATTTACAGGATACAAAATAATTCTGCATCATTCTAATAATACACCTGAAATCTTTTAGAAATATTTTTTTAAAAATGCTTTGGAGTTTAAAAAGTAATACAAACCTTACCTAAATGTAAAGGTGTATTTCCAACAGAATCACGTTGATTAGGATCTGCTCCTCTTTCAATCAACAATCGAGCTGTATAAATAATAAAAACATATCATAGCATATTTTCCCATTAAAATATGTAATTAAATTATTTTATAAAATACCTTAATTTTTCATTAAATAATTGATGTAAATCAATATTTCTGCCCTTTGATTACTTACTTTTAGATATAATTCTTTTTTCTCAAATTAACAAACAATGAATAATAATATAATAAAATTGATTTAACTCTTTTAATTACTAACCCAACCCAAATCAGTCATGCACATTCTGTTTTAATGGGATATTTTTTGGCCTGCAACTTTTTCAAAGGATTCTCTTGTATTATACCCTAAATCACTTATTAGAAAAAAGAAACTGGCTCTGAAAAGCCCATTAGTGAAAAACTACGAGGGCTTAGGCCAAGTTAGTAGTAAAAAGGGCAAATGAATTGTACAGCAGGCAGGCTGGTGACATGGTCTTGGGGTAGCGGGTGTTTCCTGTGAATTAGGTATTCTGGGATTGAATCACAGCTTGGGTACGGTTGCTCTTCACCCTGTAAAGTGTGTAAAAGAAATGCTATGTAAAAAGGGGTTGTGCAAGCAATTTTGTGAGATTTATCTTCAAAATGAGCGAGAAGTCAGACATCCGTCCTTGTGTGCTCAAAGGCTTTTAACCACAGAAGCTACTGCATGAACTTGACTCGTATTACTGACGAAGTCAGCAACCATGTCTATGATTAGTGCATAAGTAACAACAACATACAGAATATTATAAAAAGCAATTCTATCACATTTATAATATAAACATTTGTAACAATTTGAAAATGGGGTGCTATTTCTTATCATTTAGTAGTTTTAGCCTTTTAAAATTGCAGCTTTGATTAAATTCCTTATGGTTTATAGTAGTCAATACTAAAAAATGGAATTAACAATTACGGTTATTTGATATTATAACATAGTGTAAGTTATTTTTCTATGAAATAAATTAAAACTATAGATTAGAGAAATTATCTCGAAAGAATAAGTACTCGCAAAATAATAAGCAGTCCACCAAATAACAAATTTCACTACACAACAGTTTTCATTTTTAAAAATAAAGCATCTAATGCTTTAAAAAGAAAAATTTTGAAGAAATTAAATTAAAAAACTCAACTAAGAATAAAATTAATCTTTTTAATATACAGTGATGTTATTTAATTAGTTATTAATTTAAATAGTTATTAATTAATTAATTAACACATTACTTTTTAACACAAGAAAGAATGAAACAAACTTAGGAATAATTATCTGCCATGAAAATACAAATCAAAAGGATTTGAATTTTATTTACTGATTATTATTACAATTAAGAGTTGAACAATACAAGAATATATTGTTTAGGAGTTACAATGACATTATAAATTTACTAAAAAGTTTTAATTTTATTGTTTGATACTTTTCAAATTTTATGTAATTAGTTTGAATAAAAAATTATTATAATTTAACAGTAGCAAATATCATACAGAATCATTTGAGCTACAATATTTTGTAGCTTTATAACTAGAAAATTATATGATATTTCAAAATGCATTCCCATTTTGTATTTAATAAAGGGCTCTCATTTTATTTTAATAAAGAAAGGAAAAATATTTTTGCTTGTTAGTTTCTAACTTTTTGAGTTATTAAGGAAAGCTCAGATATTTAAACGGCAGTTTAAAATATTAAAGGCCAGAGTCATATTTATTGGACAGGCACATTTAATTTCCATAGCTAAATTGAATACACTTCACTGTTGTCACATCACTTTGTCCAACAAATTAACAAGTGTAGGGAAGTTATGTGCAACTCTTTGCGATTAGCTATTAATACAGATTATATTGAAAGAATGATTAATGTATATTATATTTCAAAATAAAATGAAGCAAAACTATATCATGTCAACATATTTTTAATTCCCTCTACTAGCAGCTTGTGTTGCCACTTTAAGGACACACTTTTGAAAACAAAAATATGCAGATATAGCTGCTACATAAGCATAACCAAAATACAAAACAATTATTGGCATTCCTTATCTAATAACAAGATTTTGAAATCAAATTGCAGCTTTTGAAAGGTTTTATTTTTCCCTTTTGCTTCATTTTTGAGGAGACGCAAGAACTTACAAGGATATCACTATTTTTGGATATTTTGTAATATTTAAAAAATTATTTAATATAAATGTAAAAAAGTTTTTATCAATTTCCTAATGAATGCTTCAAAACATTTTCTAAAAAAAATTCTGAATTTATTTTGCAACTATCACATTTTTTAAATACAATTTATTAAAACATATTTTTAAACTATATACTTCTCTCTCTCTCTCTATATATATATATAATGTTTTTTATTTTATTTTTTATGGCCCTTGCCATTGGACAAGCCCTCTGTTACGAAGACAGTGATTTAAGCCAATAGGGTGCATCACTTGATTTTTTTTAAGTATTACACTTGACATGAAGGACTTTGTGACCATGACAATATATAAGTACGTCAGTCACCAACACATATGATAAATCTTTGGCTGGCAGGTTCGAACTCGCAACATAATGGACATGAGTCCAACGTCCTACTAACCAGGCTATCCCGGTCTAAATAAATACCTAAACACACATGGAAAAAAGTATTTAAAGCATATTATAAAAAAAAGGTTATAAGCATATTTATTCAATGATACAAAAGAACTACATACCAATCGCTGTATGACCTCCAGCCGCTGCAAAATGCAAGGCACTTCTCTGCCTTCCATCAGCAGAACAAGGATCAATACCACTATCTAACAAATTTTTAACTGAAATAATAAAAAATTAAGCATCAATTGCAATTATAAAAATATAGAATAATTAAGATATATATTAAAAGCTGCATTTGGAAAGAATTTTTTAGAGTGAAATAGACAATAACAATAAAAAAATATTTCAAATGCAACTTTATTTGCATTTGTTCCTATCGATGACACTTGTTTTGTCATTCTTATCGCTTGGCGACTTAAATCATGTTTGGCTCACATTGATGACACCTTGCACCCGTAAAACGGAAAAGTACCAAAAAAAAGCATTATAACTGAAATATTAAAAGATAAATATTTAAGTTTTACTTTTTAATATCTCATATGAAGTTAATAAAACATTATTTTTGAACTCCTAACAAAATAATTGAGGAAAAAAAACACCCCTAATAATCCAAACACAGTTTTTTTTTTTCATTTTTTCATAATACAAATAGTTAATTTTTTAAATTTGAGCATCAGTATTAAGTGAATATCTTTTAATTATCATATATTTCAAAACATATATGAAGGAAGATATATTAAAGCTTTCTCATAATATGAAATTAACAGAATCAGAATGAAAGGAAATGTATAATTTAGCTAAATTTTAATAATTCTATTGCAATACTTCTTTTACCTGTTTCAATATCATTGTTATTGGCAGCAGCACGGAGTCTCCTTTCCCCTAAAAGTAATTAAAAGAATATAATAATACTACAATTAATCAACTAATATTGCAACAATTCTGTAATTAATTATAATAGTAGCAATACAAAAACTCATAATAATTTACATGGTATCTCTTTTTTTTTATGACCTGCGGGTTTGTTCATTAATTTTAATATTACACAAAGATTCATTATTCATAAGATTTCTTCAAAAATAGCTTGGTGGGTGCATTTTTTAGATTATGCTTAATTAATGAGTTTACTTAGTGATTTTTCAAATTATATAAAACTCCATTACATATAAAATGTTAAGATTCAGCCAAGATAATTGGCTACTTCATATCATAAAAATAAAATATATTCACTAAACATAAATTAATTAAATTGTAGATATAGCTTCTTTCACAAAATTGAATAAGTTTTTTGCTTGTTAAATACTAAGTGTTCATTATTTTACAATCAAATATTCAAAAGAAGCCAAAAAATTGATGCAATACAATTTTTATTTTGCTTTAATATATTTACAGAATAAAATTTAAAATTTTTAAAGGAATCTTTTGAAAATTAAATTCTTGTAAAAGTAAATAGCACACATTTTAAATCACTCAGAAAAAAAAAAAAAAAAAAAACCTGCAAGTGTGCAAAAGTTCATTAATGAGCACTTAGTACAGAGGAAAATATTACTTTAAATAATATCAGCTATCCCAATGTGAACTATCTATAAAGAAAAAGAATTCTTTTAATGAATTTAATCTTGCATATGCTATATGGAAAAGAGTATGCATGAGAAAGAGAGTAAATTTTCAAATGCAATAGGAAATGGTTACTCAAAGTGTCATTCAGATATTTAAAGAAAATAAAGCAAATTTCACTAAAAAAATTAATAAATAAATAAAACTTAACACAGTTTGGCATTTGTTGGGAAAAATAGAAACAGCTATATTACAGCAATTTTGTTTAAATAAATTCAGATTTGCAGTATTTATTTTAAAAATTAATGTAAGCTTTTGAATTATTTTTTGTTAAATACTTTTATTCGACTACGCTATAATATATGTTTAAAAGATTTTTGCAGATGTTAGGTCAATAGGAAGACAAATTTGGATTTACTTCAACTTATTTTTCCACAGAGCAAAGTTTACACATGGGTTTACTAGAGAAATGGGTCAGTTTGCAACAGGACACAAGAGAAAAAAAAGGGAGAAGTATTTCACACAGAACTAAGTATTCTTTACTAAGATAGTTTTATATACTTTGACACATTTTAACTCAGGAAAGAGAATCGTGGATATCACTGAAAGAAATGCCATTAACATATGGAATTTTTATTCCTTTGTTTACCCCATGAGAATTGTAATAGTTACCAATTTTTTAAAAGGCATGTTTTGAAATAATTAAATGAAAAGTGAGTATTGACCAGAAAATAATAGGCAATTTTAAAATAAAGCAATACAGGTTAATTTAATATAAAAAAATTAATTAGGATTAAAATTAGATTAAATTTTACCATTTGCATACATTAATTTCATTGTATATGTAATCGCTTTATAATACCAATTAATGGCAATTTTTGGAAAATCCACCAAAAAGTTATGTAAATAAACTAATTTTGATTTATAATTTGTTGAAAATTAAAAGTAACTGAATCTATAAATTTACATGTAGTCCTCTATTAGCCAACTAAACTTTAAGAGCTGGTGAGACAAATTTATTCCACCATTTTCCCATTTCACTAATTAATAAAGAAATAACATTTTTGAAATATGAATTTGTTTTTAACATATTTGATGAATCTGAAAAATTTCTTTTGTCACAAATATTTATTTCAAATGATATTTTCTTTCACTAAAAATAAGAATTTCATGGTCTAAAAAGACATAAATTTAAAGTTTATTAAAAGGATATTCTAAATTTTCAATGCTACTGAAATTTAAAAAACAAAATATTAAAATATGTATTAAAATACTTCTTATGGTGGAAAAACAGCAAGAAGTTTACTTAAAAGTATCTTTTAAAAGTGGGTCAGAGGCTATATTATTATCTCCCAAAGGGTTAAATTCTTAACTTCCCAAGTTTTCTCTCAAAGACAGATTCTCATAAGCATTAAATTGGAATTTTTATGAACTCCATTTTCTAATAAACATTTATTTCCTCATAAATCACTCAATAAAACAGAACTTTTACTCAGAGTTTTTGATTATAATTTTAATGATATTTTTGCTTGTTTATTAAAATGAGAATTTACGAAGTTTCTGACATTGAAATATAAAATAACATGGTAGAAAATAATGTTCAGGAAATTAATATATGCATTTAATATCACATGATCAACACACATAAGCTTTATATAGGTCTTCACCTATAAATTGATCTAAATCCAAAAAATTATACACATTTTTTGGTACTTTTCTTTTATACCGTCACTTGAGCCAAAATGGCAACTGCATACTGCGCCAAAAAGTCAGCTTGGCGAGATTTGTGCCGATAGAATGGAAAAGTATCCATTTTTTTCTATTATAATATGTATGCTATTTTTCTATTATAAAAAAACAACCAATTTTGATTGCAACTTTCCCCCCCCCCCTTTTTTTTAATACTGCAGAAGATTCCGCTATGCGTTTCATAAATATTCTGTCACAACTATCTGATGTTTTTTAAGGAATTTGATAATTAAACTTAATAAACTGAAATACAAAAAAAGGAATATCTATATAAACATAAGCATAATAATAAATATAATAAAAACTATTAAAGAATACAGCCCTTGGCACTTTGTAAAACTTTAAATAATATTTCATGGATGTAGAAAAGTACAGTTTAACAGAAATTTCTCAAAGTGCAAAATTTTTTATAACAAAAAATTCTAAAACTTTTTATACAGATAGTGTTAAATATTAAAACTGCTTGAAAATTCTATATAAGTACAAATAAAGTTTATTTCATATTAAAGACGACACTAAACATTTATTTTGTGCAATTTGCTTCATTTTAAAATAGCACCATTTGCAGCATGAATTATGCCCCAATGTTATTGCAATGACATTTTGTTCACTAGAGAGCTATAACAGCTGCCAAATTTCAGTTTCACCTAAAAAAAAAACCCTTCATATATAAATAAAACACAAGCAGTGGTAGCTGTGGTGATTTTATATCTTTTCCTCCACCCATTTCTTCTTTCAAATTATAGTCTATACACAAAATTAAAAATAAAGGTATTTTACCACAGAACAAAACATCTTATACTAAGAGAAGTGTTTAAGTACAATTTTCATTTAAATTTATATTTGATTTAAAATGGTATCTAGAATTTCTAATACAACTTGTACAATTTTGACATAAAATTAAAAAAAAATAATTAACAATGAATCTAGATAAAATACAATAAATTAAAGTTCAATAATTTGTAATATCAAAATTTTCTTTTAAGAATTTTTTAACCTACCAATAAGATTTTCAATGTCAGGAATTGGTTGTTGTTTCCATCGAACTGCATTCTTTCGTCTTAGTCCTGGCTTAATTTTACGCACTTGTTCCTGTTGTCGGTAGTCACTAAAACCATAACTACAAGTTGCAGGTTGTAAATTACCGAAAGGCACTACTAATGAAGAATAATGAGGATGTGCTTTCTCCACAAAATCATTTATATCCTGTAATATAAGCAGGCAATAAAAATTTTAACTTAATAACTATTCATTAAGCATTCATTCGAAAAAGGGAAACTTCATACCCTAATTAAAGATGTATTCATCAAGTAAAATGGATGACATTATAAGCAATATTGAAGTAATTATGAAATAATAAAGTAATATCAAAAGATGTATAATACGAATTAATTCATAAGTAATTGCTTTGCAACTTAATTAATAAACTTCTCTTAGTTCATATTTGAATTTCAAGATTTTTTTTCAATTAATTTTTTTACAACAAATCGATTTAAAAAATTAAACAATTTTTATAGTTTATGAAGAGAAAGGTAATTGTTGGAATCAATAAGAAAAGTCTCATAATCAGCATATAACAATATTTGTAATAAATATAAATCTATATATTTATATAATTTAAAAATAAAGAAATAAAACATCCTTCATTAAAAATTTTTAGAATGTCTCAATAACAGTTTAAGCAACGAAAAAAAAAAAAACTGAAAGTTTCCATTTCAGAAAAAAGTTAAATAAATATTTAAAATTTCAAGAATTATGATCTATATTTAATATGCAAATAGTGCTGATAAACAACAAATAATGCTTTATTTTTCAAATTACAGAAAGATATTTTCATTTTAGAAGTAAGTTATTTTACAATTTAGTACTGAATATATATTTTTAAATTCATTTCTAAAATAATAAATTTTAAACCCTTACTTTAATTATATAAATGACTGCTTCATAAAGCATGATCATAAGTTAATAATTATTTTTAATACTAAAACTATAAAATAAATAACATTGGGATTTCAGTTTCTTAAATTATTATCAACACATGTGCATATAGGGATATTTTATTAGTAATATAAATAATTATTTTAAATAACAAAGCATAATATATAGAAAACTACAAGGAAATAAAATATGATACCATCAATGAAATTCTAATTTTATTTTTCTCTGTACCTTCCCCTCCCCTAGATTAATCTCCTTATTTATTAGAATTTCATCAACTCCATTTACTAATTGGGATAAAACACTTATTAACATTATGGACTTAGCTTAAACTAAGAGTTATACATGAACTCCAATTAATTTAAAATCCTTTATAGCATTTACTTTCAATTTTATATTTTATTCCAATTTTTATGACACTATTCAAACTATAAAATTAATATAGCATTTTCACTAATTTTGTAATAAAACATGATAAAAGCTAATAATTATTCAACATGGTTATCACCTATGGAAGAACATATCACAGAATTCTTTATTTTGTTGGATGAAATCTGAAATTGTTGAAGTGATGATAGATATAATTTCAAGTCTAGCACTACATTAAAATTATGTGCATTTCCTATTAATTTATATTATAGGTTTATTCTTTCCACAAATTTTTTTTAACGTATTATATATTTTTTTGCTTTAACACTGAACTCTTGGCTCTTACACTTACGTAACTTGATCTTTTTATACATACTTAGAGAAGCATTTTCTCATATCTTAATCCTTATGCTTTTGTTTCAACCATTATTAACATAACTTTATACCATATATTCCTAAATAATTTGCAGCTCAGCTCCCAGCATGTTGGAAATCTTTAGATTTTGGATAGACAATTAACACAAAAAAATAATAATAATGCAAATTATAAAATAAACGTACAGAGTATTTCCAATTAAATAAAACTTTAAGGAGATTCGAAATTAACAATAAATTACTTATAACAAATTTTATGCTCACTATTGTTTCTATTATAAATTTCAGGTCTACAGAGTTACAACTGTGGTAAAACAATGGAATCAATTACTTTTGGTCAAAGAAAGTGGTTATATATATATATATATAAGAAAGTGAGAATAACTGAAATTTTTGTTTATTTTATGACATAAAATTTGATTAATTTTCCGGTCATACGTAAACACGACACTTTTCAATGATCAATTTAAAATTAATAATAAGAAAAAATATAAATTTTTATTGATAATAGAAACATATACAAAATCAATTTAAAACTTTGAATTAGGTATAAACGATGATATTGCACGGTATTTTTTAAATAAAATTATTAACACATCCTTAAGGAAAAGATTTCATCAAAAATAACACTAGTCAGCAGAATAAATTAAATCTTATAAGTATGAGCAACAGAAATGAAAAATAACTTTTTCCATTGTTTTCAGAGAAACATATTTTTTTCCAAATATGCAAACGATGTGGTACAAGCAAATAAATGGAATGCATTAAATTTTATAATTCAATAATATCAAGGAAAAATTATTCATTTTTTTTTTATACCTTATCATCATCTAAGCAAGATGGAGAGCCCACTGACATGCAGTTACTTTCATTGCTTTCACTGCCAGTATCGACTCCAGAATCACTTTCAGTCATTTTACCAATGAAATATCATCAAATATATATTAATTGCAAAAGGGATATTTTCTTAAGCTTTTAGTTTCGTTTTAACCTGACGGATGCTGCGAGTTTCCTTATCTATAAAAATAAACAAATTATTTATCTAGTCATGGTTACGATGAGCAAAAATTAATTTTTCAGCTGCAACTATTATTATTTTTTTGGTGTATGATTACATTGTGCATTAAAACAGAAAATGGTAAAACCTAATGAAATATAACTGTTTTCAAATCAAGAGAAAGACTGAATCAGGCGAAAGTTCAAGAAATTGCAGGTTTTTGTTTGGCATATATTGCGTCAAGACGAGATAGTATAGCATTAGCTCGATTTTGATTGGTTGAAAGATTCCACCGTGGAAACCTAAATCCATCCTTTAGCTACTTCCTGTTTGGCAATAGATCAAATTTCCAATTTATATTTTCTACAACAAATAGGTAAATTCTACGAAATCTATTCTGTAATGGGAAAGTTTTGTTTGTAGTAATAGCATAGCACATTATAAACTTTCATAATGTTCTTCTTTAATTTATTTAATTTTTTTTGTGATTTAAAATAAATAAGCTAATAACATCAATATATTCTTGGCAAATTTTCTTTTAATTTCGAATAATTCATGTAAGTGCATTTTAAGAAATAAATCTTATTTTTAAAAATGTTACGTGTCGAAATGTCATTTAAGCATCCTTCTTTTGCATTGTCCTGTTTTCAATCTGCATACTTATTTTGTTTTTGCAATATTATATATTTGTTTGTATTTTTATTTTCTTGATTAAATAATTTTTTATTTAGAAAAAAAATGATTCGAAAAAGAACCTTGATGAGCGACATATGTGATAATAAACGCAGAAGACTTAATTGTAGAGAAAATGGAACAAGTGATGGTAATTATTGCAAATTTATATTTTTTAAAATTTATGTGCTCGAATTGTATTTAAATTTTTAATTTATTGTAAAATTTTCAAACTTTTTGCATTTTATTTACGTGAGATTTTTTATTTTAAAAAAGCGCTAAAAATATTTTAATGCTTCTGATAATTTTTTTAAAAATAATTTTCTTGTGATTTATTTTAAATTAGCAGTCATTGCTTTCTGAGATATTTTCACCAATATGTTTCTTTTTAAAAATTTTATTTGTTCACTACTTGCATCAAGGTTTGATTTTTCATTACATTTTTAACAATCCATTTCACTATTTAATTGTTAATAATTTATTTCTTTAATCTGAATTTTCTCTCTCCAAAAAATTAGGATTTTTAAGACTACATTGTTAAAAATTAATATGTTTTAAAAGTTAGGATTGTATCGTGCTTAGATTTATAGTTGAAAATATTCAAGTTCAATTTCTTTTGTGAAAAGCATTTTTGTTAATTTGAAAGCACTGAACATTAATTGTTTAAATTATTTAGCTCAAATCTAATAATGTGAGCATTCAATTGGATTTTTAAATATGAGATTATAAAACTTATTTTACTGATTTTACTTACAAAATATTAGATAATATTTGCAAGTGGAAGAACAAATTTTTTTTCCTACTTGAAATTATGCTTTAAATTTCTTCTCCATTTTATCTTTGAAGTGATTATGTAAATCAAGGGATTTGGGATTCATTTTTTAATGTTTTAATTTTATATTTGATGAAATTTGAAAAAAAAATTAAGACTATGTACTTGGGATTAATGTTTTTAATTTTAGTTTATTTTTAAACTTGAACACTCAGTATTTATAAACTTAAATCATTGTTTTAGTTAAATGTAAGCAATGATAAATATTGTGCTAATTGACCTTTGGTATTTAATTATCTTTTTTTCAAAAAAATAATCTGTAAACTTTCTTAATATACTACTACTATATTTGAATTTATTTTATAAATTAATTCCTAGCTAATCAACCCCATCCTCCCAATAAGAGCTATGTATATAAATGTTTGTATGAAATAATAATTTTCCAATTTGATTAGTGAACATGATTGATTATAGTAAATGACATCTGAATATAATTTGTGGAAGAAACAAAAACTTTGAGACAGAAATTTTTTTTTTTATTTTGTTATTATAAAAATAACATTTTGCGGCTATTTTTCTCAAATTTTGTAAAATTGTGACTATTTTTCGGTTATTGTAAAATTTACTAATACACTTTTTTCAACATTTAAAATTACTGACTTGAAATGCTTATATGTCTTGTAGATGAAACTTTTCATTGTTTTGATGACTGTTAACTGAGATTGAGAAGGTCTTTCATATATGATATAAGAAGAGAATATTATTTAGAACTGTAGAAGATGAACAATTATTGCATATGCATACTAAAACTTCAATACCGATTTCTTTTACTTGTGCCTGTTTAATAATATATTGAAGAAATTTTAATTTCTGATTCCATTTTTAGACTTTGTACTGATTTGAGCAGTACAAACATAGCTGTAAGCATAGTAAAACATTTAAATTTTTATTCCACTAAATTTGAAATAATATTCTGTTCATTCAAGTATAGATGTTAAAGGACTTTAATTGAAAATGTTGTTTTTCTTTTTATTTGAAAAATATGTGGGGGGATTTCTGCTTTTTTCTCCCTTTGCTTGTGAGCAATTTTGTGCAATAATTTATTTATCCTAAAAATGTATTGATTATTGCTTGTGTAGCTTTGTATTGTTGTAAATTTTGAGTTTTAAAACTTTTATTTTATATTATTGGAAGTATAAAAGATTGAGTTTTAATAATATTTTTAAAAATTTTATTTCATTGTAATTTTTAATTAATAAATTCATACCAAGAGTGCATAGGGGAGGTGGAGGAATCTGATAGGTATCATTCTTAAGTATTGACCAGACAGCATTGATTAATTAATTATTATTATTTTGACCTCCTATTGAAGGAAGGAGTTTCTTCCTTCCTTGGAGAAAAGATTATATATTGAAGTGTTACCCTCAGTATGTTTCATTGTTGGATATTCAATAGCAATATGATTATAATGTTATTAAATATCCAACTTTCCTTTCAAATTCTTCTGAAATTGAATTATTTAAAAAAAATTATTCCTCTATTTATTCCCGCTAATATATTTTGATAGTTTTAATAGTTTGTATAAATCTGCACTCAAATAATATATGTATTTTTTATACTAGATTTTATATTATATGTATTTTATGTGAAAGATTGTATATGATTGAATTGAACTTTTCTAGAACCTGTGCCAACTGATACAAAGAGTGCATTAGCACACATTGCATCAATATTTCCAACAGAAAAGTTCACCAATAGACTTCCTCCAATTGTTATGAGGCACCAAATATATGCGTTTATAAAATGTCGAACTGAAGTAGATAAGGAATTGGTAAGTGTTTCACTCCCTCCTCAAAGTGTGTCAAACGCAATATTTTAGACCATATAAGGAATTGAATAATAATAAGGAATCTTTCTTTCATGGCATAAATTGCATGCATAGATATTTAACTTGTATTAGTTATAATGAACTAACTTGGGACTTGTAATTCATGATAAATTGTTCAGATTTATGACTGAAGCATTTTGTTTTAAATCGGCTCTTAATATGCATAACTTTTAAAAATAAATGTATGAATTACTCTTTCAAAATTATATTTGTCTGCCAGTAAGCATTAATTTTTTGCACTTAATTTACTTGCATGTAATCTTCAGTCTAATCTTTTATCTGTTTTCTAATATCTGTTTTTTTCTCAAAATAATACATATTTTTTTCTATTTAATCACATCTTTTATGACTGTATTTACTTTACTGTTATAGAATCTTTGTTTATTCATATCTGATATAAATCTGAAGTACTTTACTATCAGCTGCTATGTGTAACAAATACAATATGTATCAATTACTAACAGAAAATGATAATTTGGTTGCATTATTTATATCTATTGCTGAATGTTCAAAAGAATTTTTTAATACATATTATAAAATTCTTTTTTGCATATCTTTGAATAATTCTTTTTATATATTATGATTTGTTTCAGAATGAATTAAAAAAGAAAGGTGAAGTAAGGTTATTTAAACTCGGTGAAAAAGATGATCAGCTAGGTGTAGTATATACTAAAGACTACAAAGAATATGTAGATAGAGTCTGTCGGAATAGTCTTAAAGTTGGTATGTTTTAATTTAAATATGCGTTATGAAGATTTTATGCTTTTGTATATTTTATAATTACTATACTTTATCTAAAATTCATTCAAGTTGTAAAATATAAAATCTTATAATTTAACTCATTTGCATGATTAGCGTATATATACACTCAATTTTCCTGTTCACTATCACTGGAGCATATATATATGTTGCATCTATACTATATTCATATTATATACTGTATACTTATATGCAACCCACATTTCAAATATTACCACACTGAATAAAGTTACTTACAAATAATGCTCAAAAATAGGGTTTTTTTTTCTATTCTACAATTTTACACCTAAATATGAAATAAAAATTTTTCCGTGATATGAGCCTTTTTTTTCATATTTTCATATGATACAAATGGGTTAAAAAATGAGATAAACACAAATTTATATGATTTTTTTTATTTATTGGAGGGGGGGGGAATATTGTTTTTACATTCTTTTAGAAGTATTCATCAAATTTCCTTTATTTTTAAACATCTTTTTAAATTTGCATTTCATTAAGATATTTCTTTCAGAAATTAACTATTTTTGTTAATTTTTTAAAATAAAGATTAATGTGTTACTTTTATTTAGTTATCTCCACACTTTAACCAGAAGTTAATGTTAGAATTGTTAATATTCATAAATAATTTCAGTCTGTTTTCTATTAGAAAAAATATATATTATTTTATTCTATGCTAATTAAAGAGAGGTAAAAATTAAATGAAGCGACATTTTATTAAATATAAAATTTATTTTATTGGGTCTCTTACTTGTTTGGTTTTATATTCTAATATGAAATGGAAATTAATGGAGATTTATTATTACTATAAATGATTTCTCTCATTTGAAATTTAACCCAGATTGAAATTTATGATCACTGTAATGTTAAGTTTAAGTCAGCAAGTGTAAATAGATTCTCCCTTAAATTTCTTAACTAAATCCTTATAGATTAGACCCTGGTTTTTCAAAGAAGATTGGTTTCCATATTTTAGCTTAAACTTTATATATGATTCCTTTATTCCTTCCTATGTGCATAACTGGTTTGGGAATTTAACTGCAGATAATCAGTTTAAGGTTAAGTCTGTGAAATGCAATTAAAAATTTTTTTCTCTTACATCTAGATTTTGATAACTATAATTTATATATACTGAATAACTTTTTTCTACCGTTCCCCAAAAGATTTTGAATTCAAAATTGTTATTAACTGTAAAATATGCAATTACTTGACTAATATGTGGTGCATATGACTATTCTGAAAGTAGACATAAGTTTTTAGGATATAGATAAGATTGGTCAATATTTTCAAATAACATCTTATTTATTGGTGCAGTAAATAATTGCAAATATATTAGATTTATTATTATATTAGATTATATATTAGATTGTATAAATATATTAGAAAGAAAAAGCCCTTTTTGTTTTAAATTATTAATTATTATATCATGATGCATTTTATATTTTTGCAATTTTTTCTTAACATGTAAGTGAAAGAAATGTTTATTCCCCCCCCATAAATTTTTAGTTATATTTTTCAATATATATTTACCAAAATGAATTTGAAATTTGGTTATTATATTTATTTGCCAAAAAAAAAAAAAAAAAAAAAAAAAAACATTTTACAAAAAATTTTTTAGACTCCTTTTCATTGTTACTATTTTGTTCTTGAATATACCTGTTAGTGTATTAATATATTTTTGTTCCTACATATCAGTTTTTTAATTGAAGAAAATTGTTTATATTTTGATTATTTCGATTAAAAATTATGAAATAAATAATTCAAAAATTTTAAAAGATAATAAAAGCATTTTTGTTTGGGCATCATAAGTTCTTTGTGTGCAAATTCTTTATTTTATAAAGAGTATTAAAAACAGAGAAATAGGTTTCTTATAATAAGGCATTTTTTTAATGATAATTATTTTTAAAATTCTTGATTGATTTAAAAGCTCCAAGTTATTTTTTTTTTGTGATAAATATTTCTAATATATGGTGTTTAACAAACTACATTATATATTTTTCATTGATATCAAAATATTCAAATGTTGCATAGATTTAAAAAAATCATTGGTTCTTCCCTTTATAATTCTTTGTATAAGCGATTTTAAATGATAGATTTATTCAAGATAGATTTTTTTCATAGATTATTATTTTTTTATTGCAAAATGTTTTAAATTTGTTATTGTTACTTTTGCATGTTATTGTTTATTCATTGATGGTTTGCTATTTTCTTTTTTACCTATGTTGAAAAGCCAACAAGCTGTAATTAATAATGTGTTTATATATTTTATGTAGATAATTTTCTTAGAAATGTACTAGCTGTGTGTCCTGACATAAGTTATAGTAACTCAGTTTTAAAGCAAGAATTTGGTCTTCATGAAGATGATATAATGTAAGAATAAATCTTATTTTTTCATGAATCTAATGTTTCAGGAATTAAAGGATTAATTTCCTTACCTTTGAAAATTTTTATATTTTCATAGAAAGAATCAAATTTTATTTTATCCACTTGAATTTATTGAAAAAAATGGAAAAATTTGAAATAATTGAATGCAATTACAAAGTAATATTTTGCTTGTGTGTGTATCCTGGTTTAGTGTTGTAGATTTTTGTGTGTATATGTATTTGTGTACTCTTAAAAACATTTAAATGTGTACAGTTTATCTTACAAATTTTAAACAATTGCGCAAGTTAAACAATAAATTCATAATCTATGACAGATTCGAAATTTAGTATTTCATAGTTTTTATCTTAATAATTGAAAGGTATCTAAAAATGATAAATGAAAATGTATCTACCTTTGCTTTCCAGCTTGCCAAGAGGAATTTTTGAACAACATTTTAGTTATTTGTTCATATTTTAATCATATTATTCGGTATTGTTCCAATATACTTAATGGCCTACACGTTGCCATTGCTAAAAATAAATCTAATTTTAATTAGTTAAAATATTAATCTCTTGAAGGAGGAAATTAAAATACAGTGCTATTTTTATTATTACTTGTTGATTTTAGTTAACGTTTTAGTTATTTGTTCATATTTTAATCATATTATTCAATATTGTTCCTAAATGCTTAATGGCCTACATGTAGCCATTGCTAAAAAGAAATCTAATTTTAATTAGTTAAAATACTAATCTCTCAAAGAAGGAAATTAAAACACAGTGCTATTTTTGTCATTACTTGTCTTTTTTTGACTTCAGAATTTATATCAATTTCTTTTTCATTTTACTTGCAGTGAATTAATTCAACAAGGTGTGTTAACCTGTCGAGATGTAGGCTGCTATTGGCTGTCTATTCCACGGGTTGGAGAGTTTATGAAAACCTTCTTGTATGGACGCAGAGCCATATTACAACATGTTAGGCGAACAAAGTACAAAGAAATTTTACAGAATGAATTAGAACAAAGGAAGCTGCCAAAAAAAGCTTTGCTAGGAGTTTTATATCATATTTATGATATAATAGGCTCTGATGCTGTTACGCCGTAAGTTGATAAATTGTTTTCTTTCCATCACTAAACTAATGGTAGTAGAGAGGACTGAACTTGCAATCTTAGGGTTCGTAACATGATTCAGATAACATGACCACAAGACAAAAGTGACTGCTGAGTCTTGAGGGTGTTTTCTGGCTTATAAAGCTCCCACCACAATACTTCCCCCTCCATTGAGTCGGAGGTGAAACAAACGATATTTTTGTTGTTTTATGTTTACTGTTGATTCTAATGTGCCTTACCCATTTTTTATTGACTAATTCTTTATCAGCTTCATTTAAAAAAAATTATTGACTGATTATTTATCAATTTCATTTATTTATTGAATGAATATTTATCTCCATTTATTTATTTTTATTTGGGTAGAAAGCAACACAACAGCTGTATAAAAATTGCATTTTTGTTTATCATGTTAGGTTCCAATGATACGATTGGCGATAGTTAGAATCGAACTAGAAACTATTGGGTTTGTGGTGATCTCTTTCGCATTCTCTCGTTTAAAGCTCGCGAAGTGAAGTACACTCGAAGGCGACATGATTGATTTCAAATTGTATGAAGAGCAGCATGATTTATGCTACCACCGCTTATGCATTCAGACATTCTTACCTCAGTGAGAGCACGTGCAGATCGTAAGGAGTGGAACCTACCGACAGGCACGAGTTGTTGATGCAAGAATAAAGATATTCTATTATGAACTTGGAGTTATATCTTCAGCCTTCTAAATGAGTCAAATATAGTTAGTTAATCCTTTTAAATGGATAATCCAACTCTTCAGGTTTGTTGCCAGATAACATGACCACAAGACAAAAGTGACCACTCAATCTTGAGGATGTTATCTAGCTTATTAAGGCCTACTACACTCTCTTTTACATATCTTTCAAAATAACTGAAAAATAATGAAATATTGTTTAGAAAATTTATTTTTAATATATCACTCATTTGTAATATATGATAGCTACATAAAATTTTATTATCTAATGAATAGTATATTCCAATTGAAACCTATTTAGGAATTTGAGAATATATATTAGCATGTTAAACAAAGTTAAATAGAGGATGATGCGATGTGATGAGTTTAGACTCAGAAGTGAAAATTTAATTGTTTTCAAATAAGGATTCTGGCATTAATCAGTTTTCACTTCTTTCTTATTCTAACAAACACTTCTTTTGTTATTAAATTTATCATAAGGTTTCAGCTTTATATAATAATTATATTACTTTTTTTCTTCTAGTGTTGAAACATCATCTGGTATTGTACTACGTCTCCAACCCGATCTAATAAGATAATATTTAATCTTATTTATAAAAATATTTATGCATTGTATTAATATATTTATGAAATTTATTCTAAAAACTTATTTATTACTCTTGACTGTATTATAAAGAATTGTAGCATTTGAAATATATTGAATTTGTTGACTGTATTGCATGGTCAAAATTTGCTCGCCTTAGTATATTTTGCCTTAATGTGGTGAAGACTACATGCATTTTTTATTTACTTATATTTTTGTGAATCTTATACAACTTACCTTAGTCAAGTAGTTATAAAATGATCATATTTATAAATATAAAGAAAAATGCATTCTTTACATTGTATAGATGGCTGTACTACTACAAGTTATGCCAGTTTTTCTTGTATACTTATTTCTTTATTTATTCCTTGTTTTAATAAACTTGAATAAGTTTAGTGGCTGTGTTTATTTTAATTTAAACAATGAACATCCAATATTTATTTTATATTTTGGATTTTAATACCTGAAGTAGTCCTAGAGAAAATTGTGTTGGCTAATATGAGTAATTGTGAATTTATGTTTATAAAAGGGAAAAGACCTATTGAAAGAAACTTGTTTTTAAGTGTTTATGGTATTGGAAAGTTTTGATGAGTGAACTTTTTGAATAAAGTTCATTTAATGTGCTTTGTTTTTCTTTTTTTTAAATTTCATACATCTAATCTTGTAATTCCAAGCTTATATCTTTTTTCTTGATCTCATTAAAGTCTGCAGCATTTTAATTTTAATTAAAGAGATTGAAAAAATGCATTAAAAATGATAGTTGACATTTTTTTAGTTGAAACTTATATAGAGAAGTTTGTACTAAATATTTTTGATAACTCTCTATTATCTAATATTAATATCATTAAACCAACTAACTAAATACTAATAAGTCCATTAATCTGTTTGTGATGACCAATATTTTTCTTTTTGTTTTGTTAAAAATAAAAACATAAAATGTGATGAAAATTCTTTCTTTACATTTAGTATTAAAATCAATGCCTTGTAAACAACTTTCAATAAAATTATGCACAATCTGTATCAAAAATAAGATTAAAGTATCTAATTGTTAGCACTAAATGGAATGAATTGTATGTCTCAGAGAAATCATTTGATTATGTAGCCAATTTGTATGTTTGGAAAAACTGCAATTATTTTTGCATTGACAATTTTTCCTCATTGTCCATAATTTTCGTCTTTGATTAAAAGAATTTTTTTTTCCTGACAACTTTAGTATGTGAACATTTGAATCTATGACAGGAAAAATTATGGACACTTAAGACATAGTTTAATTTTGAAATCTCCATTTGTCATTAGCAGTGCTGGTTTATTAAATAAGCAAAGTAGGCAACTGTTCATGGGCCCTGTTGCTCTCACGTCCCCTGAAGACTTTTGTCTTTAATTTTTTTTTTGTAGTTTTGTAATTCTTATTGTGCATTATTTTAAAATTAAAAGACCTCTGTCTACTTTATAATTAAAAATCTGTTTCGTCCTGCAGTTTAATAGTATTTAGATCTTGTTAAAAATTTGTCTTTTAAAATTGTTTGACAAAAAATATTTAAATTAAAAACATGTTAAATGATGAAATGTTGAAATCAACTATCTTAAAAGTAATATGGAATTAGAGTATTATCAAAACTTATTGCTTAAATTTGTTTATATAGTTTAAATCAGTGAAATATTAGGTTCAGGAAATTGAAGAGGGAAAAACGTAGTCCCTGAGATAATTATTGCGTATGGGCTCAAGAGGGTTTAATTTGTCCTTGATCATTTGCAACTTGGGAAGTAAAAATGACACATAGGGTATATTATTCTCTTGCTTCACTATTAAAAGATTTAAAAAATCAATATGCATTATTATTATATTTCTATTTCACTGTGTAAGATATTCATCTGGAAAATCTAATCATCTTTATCCCCCCCTCTTCCAATCTGATTTTTTGTTGCTATTTGATCAGTACTTTGCTACCAATGCGCCAAGGTGGCGGACACCCATTGTAAGGTTGCTCCTTTTCATAACTGCGCTGGTCATGACCCGGCAGAACGAGATTTGAACTTGGACGCGATGCATACCATTGGTAGCGGGGTGACTCCGTGCCCCTACTTATAGTAATAAACTGCATAGTATAGAAGCATCATTTCATCATTTTAGTTACACCGCAATTCCTGTGTTTATTTAGTTACACCCCAAACTTATAGTTCATTTCTCATCATCAAGTGTAGAGCCATCACCTGTGTACACAACATTATTATTTCTTGTATATTTATTTGAATAAAAATGTGCGATGTAAATCTTCCACTGAAAAACAAAAAAATCCTGGGTAGTACAATTTTTAACTTTGCTTTCAACTTGTAAAGTTCTCTAAACTCTACATTTTAAGTAATTTTGTAAATTGAAATGATTTCAGAATTCAAAACAGGAAACAGACAGACAAAGAAAGCAAATTATTTATTCAAAATCTAAAATTTTCCGATCGCTTCCTTGGTGGCGTCCACCAATTTGTTCCAGAGGGTGCCAAGGTCATCTTTGTAGGGACGGAAAAACTCGAGGGCTTCTCTGGTCATCTCAGCGCTCATGTCCTTTGAATTGGCGATGAACTGTTGAAAAACAATTACATATACAAACAAATGCAGGCATATGTTCACAAGATTTCTTAATAGATAATTCGATTGAAATATAAGGTGTCGCTTTATTTCGCCAAAGATGTCATCGAAGCCAAGTCGCCAATCTAGATGGCTGGCTAGATAAACAATATGAAAAAGTTATTGTTCATTGGCGACTTGGCATTTTGGTAAAGTGAAAGAGCTTTCTACTACTATTAGAGTGACCTATACGGTCACTCTAATTTTATTGCATATTAAAAAATAATAATAAAGAAGTTGTGTACTTTATTGGAAAAGAATGTGTACGGGTTAATCTTTCCCACTTCAAATTGTTTGGCAGTAAAATAAATAAAATTGAAAAATAAACAATTTAGAAATATTGCATAGTTAAAATTATTAATATAATCCAGATTAGTTAATTACAATTATTTTTTCCTTTTCATTTGTATACATATAATGTTAGTATTCAGTAATATAAGAATGCAAGTGACGACTTTTGTTGAGTTAAAAAATAGTTCACATCTATGTTGCCAAATAAACATCTTGGAACCAAAAAAAGTTACTTTAACTGCAAATGTTTGTCAAAAATATTTACATAGCTCTTAGAAGAACTAACTACTCGGATATGAAAATGTCATTGATATTTCCCGTATACCTTAGCTTTTCACTGAGAAAAATTTAAACATAAAATGATTCTCGTCGAACACGAAAAATCTGCCAACTATCTATCTAAAATCTCGCTATCTTGGTTGACTGTAAGAAATGGCAGCAAACAACTTACAAGATTTTCAATAAAAACCATCATGATTACCACATTTAGTCATACATTGTCACATAAAATCTAATTTTTGCGACCAAATACTATTCTTCTCACCTATTAGTGGTTTTATAAGGTTATTTTAGTATTTGTTGATCGCTAATTTTTTAACACTAGAAAGACGGAGACTTAGTGTTCACCTATATTGCCCCACAAAGCCGTCAAAATGACAGCATTGTGAAAGAATAACTAATCTGTAAAGAAATTTGTTTAAAATTAATTTTTAATGTTTCTTATACTTTTTACAGTCATATAGCAAGTTATTAATAAGCGTTAACAAAAAAAGTTTACTTCATTTGGAACAAAAAATAATTTATTCATTATTTGTACATTTTAAGCAAATGTAAGTTGAAATCTTTTTATGTGTACATCTTCCGCAAACATACTTTGGACATTTTTCACATATATTATTTGTTTTGTTTTTATTGCAAAGTCGTATTTGACAAAATTTTCGTTTGTTAGAATATGTTGTATTTAAGGTTTGTGGGTCCTCATTTTCTGATGGCAGGCCAGACATAAATATTTGAATGACAAGTAACGAACAAATAACGGTAATCAAAAAATATATAAACTGTTATACGATATCGGAGCCGATCTGATTTCATATAATCAGATTGGCTCCGATTTCGTATAAAAAATTTACTCAATTCAATAATAAAAGTCATTTGATTATTTACAATTTTCCAAGTCGTCAAAATGACTGCTTTTAGGCAATACAGGCATAACACATATATATACCGGAAATGAAATAGGGAGGGGAGGCAATTACAATGATTAATAAACGCATTTATATGATGCACAAAAAGTAAAAAAATTCTAAGAAGCTGTGTCATTATATACACAATTGTTTTTCTTACTGAAATTGAAAAGCAGTCAAAATGACTGCCTAAAGGTCTTATCACACGGCGAAATATCGTCTGCACTTTCCATCAGCTATTTTCCATTTCTACCCTCAGAACCGGTCAAGCAAGTTTTCATAATCGGCAACTTTTTCTAACCAGCTAGAAAATGACGACGATAGTGATGAAAATACTGTCCGCAAGCGAAATTCAACTAATCATGGGAAACTTTGAAATGATGTCACGATGACGTCATTTTCTGCTGACGGAAAGTGCCGACGATATTTTGTTGTGTGATAAGGCCTTTAAAAACACTTTTGGCTGTCTCACCTCCATAGCAATAGCCTTAATGGTTCCGTATTTGTCCTTCATCTTGTCGAGTCCCTTACCCCACATGTCTTTTACCCACTGTCCGAATTTCTTGCTGTGCTCCTGGATTTTGATGTTGAGGTCCTTAAAGAAGCTCTTCACTTTGTCCCAGGTTTCTCCGCGCAGTTGCACCGAGTTTTGGTGCTGGTAGTCGAACAGGTGGCTAAGGATCTCTTTGAGTTCCCCGTCTTCCAGTTTCTCAACGAATTCCTTCAGTTTCTTCACAATCTATGGGAAAATAAAAAAATTATGAAAGCAAGCAAAATATAATCTAAAAATCTAAAAATTTTTTATATTTCCTAGGATGTAAGTTGCTTAGTAAGTTGCGTGAAAAATTAATTTGGTTGGGATGCTAATTTTTTCCTTCTTTTTTTTCCAATCGGCAGTTTTATTATTATCCTTTTTTTCTTTTCTTTTTTACTTTCTTGCATATGTAGTGTAATGATTCAGCTTCTCCCTGGCCCGACAGAGGCCGCGGTGGCCTGGTGGTAAGGTCTCGGCTTCGGAACCGGAGGGTTTCAGGCTCGAGACTTGATTCCAGCGAAGAACCGCCGTGTGAGGGAGTCTCTTGCACGTTAAATCTGTCAAGCCAAACGTCCTCCAGCTGGTGTGGTGTGGTGTGGAGAGGGGGATGCCAGTTCAAGTGTCGTCCTCGTCATCTGATCTTGGTTCAAAATTACGAGGTACATCTCAAAATAGCCCTCGTGTTGCTTTAAACGGGGCGTTAATACAACTAAACTAAACTAAATCCCGGCCTGACCATTGTGGTTTCTTTTTCATGCGCTTCATAATTGCCATTTCCAGACTGGTCTCCTCAATGGTGACGTTTTATGGCAGTGTAATTGCTCACAGATGGACAGGTGGAGAACCCTCCTTCTAAGAACGGACATCTGGCCCGTTAGAGTGAGTCCAGATAAAGGACCACTTGTGCACTAATCGTGTGTGCGACACAGATTGTCGTTTTACGTCTGCATGTGTCGTCTGTATTGTTTTCCATTGTGGACCACGGACATTCCTGCGGTCAACTGTAGACCAGTGAAGTTTTAGCGTGACTGGTTGTAGCGACATTGGAGTAATCGTAACGACATTGGAGAATCGGCAGCCCAAATGCTCCAATGTGGATGAGAAGTGGAGTTGAAAGAAGAGAGAAAAGGCGAGGTTTTTGTAGAGAAGAGACGGGGAGGTTTTTTTTTTTTTTTGGGTGAAGAGGTTGAGAGGAGAGATGGGTGAAAGCTGGGCTTTCGAGAGAAGATTTCACCCGAGGAATTCGATGGATTCCTGGAGTTAACCCCGGTACCAGAGTGAGACTTTGACGTTTAGCTGCTCTCATGAGTTTTGCTAAAGAGTATTTTTTTTTCTGTAAGTTAAAACTGTAAATAGAGTAATTTGATCAAAACGCTACCCTTTATTTGATCGGACCAGATAAAGACGTTACAGTAGTATAGAAATATTATAGTAATCATTAAAAAAAAATTCGAATTCGAGATTTTGACTAATTTGTGTCCATCTGTCTGTCTATGAAAAAGATAACTCAAAAATGTTTTCAGCTGGAAGGATGAGATCTTTAAACCAAATTTTCAGATTTCTATCAAATTCTGAACACACTCCTTTCAAAGGAAATCTATCTGTCCTGCTGCTCAAATGTAATTTAAAAAGATAACTACAGTTAGGACAGACATTTTATACGAAATGAGGAAGAATCAATTGATTCATAAAACACGTATTGAAAAAAAATTAAGAAAACTAACATTCAAGAAAGTGAAATGCCGCTGTTATGTAATACCAAATACATTTTGGCTAAGTAAAATTTAATTACGTGAACCCTATAAATTTTAACAAATTTTCAGGCTTAAAGCATAGTTTGTGATTTTTTTGAAAACAGGATTTAGAAATGCATTTCTTTTTCCATTTTATTTAATACTTACACGACTATCACCATAGTGGTTTCGAATGTATTCTCGAATCTTCTGGATGAATTCGTTGGACAAAATCTGTAAAAAGAAAGGAAAGAATAAATTATGTTTAAATAAATTTTAAAAAATCGAATCTTCCAAAATTGCATGAAAGATTAAAGAATGGCATTCAGTAGCTCCTAAAATTCTAATTAGATAAATATCTATTAAATACTTATAGCTATTTTGACACACCATAAAAATGAACTATTATAAAATTAAGACAGTTTAATTGAAACATTCTTTTGCATATATTTCAATTATTCTTAGTTTATTTTTCAACAGTAAATGAACAAGCAAGAATAGAATTAAAAAAAAAATCAATTCCTACTTAGGTCAACAAAGAAATTTTATATTTTAATTACTTTTTATTAAATAATAATCAAAAATATTAATAAGTAGCAAAAAATGATTGATTTTCGCAATAATTGAATTCGCATTCTTTATCTTCACGTGAAAAATGCTGAAATCCTTGCATTTTATCTATTGAACTAAAACCTGTTGATTCCAATTTTCATCACAAACTGCTAAAATTCGATTTAAAATATTAAAATCAATTACACTTAATGAATGAATTAATACTTGAAAAACTGCCTTAACATCAAGTGTTATCTACTACAGGTTTTATATATAATTTTTATATTATTTCTGAAAACTTTTAGCTTGGCGACAAATTTTGCAACCATTTGGCAACTAGGCGACGAATTTGGTGACTATTAAAGTATTAAAAATAGATTAATATTTGAAAAACAATGTATTGACACCAATTGCCATCCACTACAAGTTAAAAAATGTATTTAAATTTGAGTGGATGAATAAAATGTATTTTATCAGCGATTGAAAATTTGAACAAGATATATAAATATATACATGGAAAGTGCGAACTTATAATAGGAATTGAAAAAAAAAATTAATAAATATTGGAGTTGCTGTGTTTAAATTAACAGGTGTTTGCATTACATATTTTAGCTGATTTAAATGAATACCATTTCATAAATTTTCACCATCCAGTTTTGATTTAATTTGATTCGAATCACGATAGTATAAATTTAAAAAGTAAATTGATGAAGCCAAACGCTCTATGAGAAATCCCGTATTCATAAAAAACAAAGAAATAAAAATTTTCTATTATTTTTTTATGTATATTTTTCCTGTTCATATAAATTTTAATTTAAAAAGTCTGAAATTTCAACTATTTCTGGAATTGTGAGACTATCCCAGATTTAACGCGAATTTACATTATTCAGATGTCATTTTAAATAAAATTGAAGGAAACAGGAATTTTGATAACCAAAATTTATTTTAAATGTCAATTATTAGACAGTAAAGTATCAATTTTCTGTTCCTTTTTTCATAATTGAAAGGATATCTCGAATTTAAATTAAATTCCCCGACTTCCCATTAATAATTTTAAGGAAAATATTTGTGTAAAAAAATCCAAACAAAGCTTAAATAACTTCTGAAGAATATCTACATATAGCAAGACTTTTTCTGCATAACATAAAGTCAACTTAATATGCCTTACAGTTACGAATTTATAATTCTGTTTCCTTGTGTTATTAGTCTCATAGCAAGAAAGTGATATTTAGATATTTAGAATGGATATCAAATGAATAATCTCCTTCATATTGAAAAACTTTTGGTGACGAATTTTCATACAAAAATGAAGGTTCTCGAAAACCAAGAATTATGACGATATCTTTATTAGAAGACCAGATTCAAAATTCTGATACAGAAAATTCTATTCCCTGTCATGAAGACTACATAAGAGAAGGCCCACACATGAATGATAATTGTGGAGCGAGTTCTTTATCTGTATTTTGAGCGTTGTTGCTGTGTTCTATCTATTTGTGTCATAAGTTCTAACAATCTGAGAAAGCCTCAATTGTGCTTTTTTCTTTTGGTTTTTCATATTCTTCATTGGATTATTTGTTAGAGAGCTTATTTTTTCACCGGTCATCATCAAATGACCCTGTTTATTAAAATAGCTATGAATTAAACTTTTCTTTAAAGTACTCAAAATATATATCGTAACAAGATAGATATCTGAGTTGAAGGTAAAGATATTCCGCAAAGCTTAAAAATAATTTATCGACATTCAGGTATCGAATTATAGTTACCTTTTCCTTGATCTTTTCGATGATTTCCCTGAATCTCATGCGAGCGACATGATCCATAGAATCATCCAGATTTCTTTTGCCTGTTGAGAATAAAAAGAGAGTCACGATTTAGACAAAATGGTAGTTTAAATCGTCTTATCATTCACATACAATAGGGGAGGAGTACATAGAGTGGAAGTTCAATAAGGGCAATTCGATTCTAATTACAACTATTACAACACTTGCCTAATATTTATGCATTTTGATGCAATCTTCCAGATGTGGGTGTTATAGATGGACAATTCAAGTTGTGTCATTGTTTTATTGATGGTGATATATATATATATATATATATATATATATATATATATATATATATATATATATATATATATAAATAATCAAAATAAGCCAATAAAAAAGGAACACAACCGAATCAAAACTATAACCAATAGAAAAAGAATCCGGCCTGAAAACTTCGTCAAGGGTCACTTCCAGGCAAGGATTCAAAATAAAGAATTTTTCTGGACAATGTTCAAAAATATTGACACCTCATTACGTTTTTACCAAGTTTATCTTACACCAAGTTACCGTTTGACCATTGTGCACCGATGCCTCAAAGAAAAAATCTCTTATTTTGAATCCTTGGCTGGAAGTGACCCTTGACGAAGTTTTCAGGTTGGATTCCTTCTCTATTGGTTATAGTTTTGATTCTGTTGTGTTCCTTTCTGCTTGGCTTATTTTGTTAATTAATTTAGATTCATTTATATTTTAATTGCAGCTGCATTTGCGCTCACCAAATACAATGATTGACTTTTAGAAACTAAAAAAATTTTTAATTCTTAAACTTGTTTGAATCCGTAATAATTTTTAGTTTCGATTCCAATTTTAGTTTCGTTTCCGTAATTACTGTCGTTTTTGTCTCGTTTAGATAATTTTATTAATTATGTTAATTTGGATTTGTTTCATTAATTTATTCTATTTCATTTGCTTTTCATCTTGTGAATTTTTAACGTTTAATTCCGAATTGAGTTTTAATTCCGATCTCGACCTAGTTGGTTTCGTTTTAATTTTTGTTGACCAGGAAATGGGTTTTAATTGTTTTTATCTTTTTATGGTTGTATATATATATGTGTGTGTAATTTAAATCCAATTGCAACGATTATAAGAAGTTGTATTTAAAGATGTATGAACTAAATTCGCATATTAAAAGATTCTGCGATTTAAAAGCAAAAACAAAAATATCTACAGAAAAAAAAAAACGATATAGTTAAAAGCGCGCGAATGATGGATGTAGTGAAACTGTGAAATATTTTTAGTATTTCAAAGAAAGAATTCGAATCGTTATAAAGCTCATTTAAAATAATTTTGACAACCTGATTAAAATTAGAGAAATAATATTTTGAGAAATGAAATCGGGTCACTGAAAACTAATTTTTTGAAATTTAGGATACTAGAAAAGTAATTTTTTTTCTAATAAAGCATACTAAGTTATGAGAAAAAATATAAAATCATTTTGTCTTTCACTCCCTTTAAAGGGCATAGTAATATTTTAATATCTCAATTAGTACTTCCAAGTGATAAGAAACTTATGTGTCGAATTTCATTCGATTTCATCCTGGGAAGGAGAATTATATGAGGCTCAAACAAGCAAATAAACAAACGATCGTTCAAATATAGACATATATTTGGATGCCTTTTGGATTCTTCCTATCCAATTTACCTCCAAAATGCGTCCTTGGATTACTGAGTTTCCTGGATAGAAATCCAATAAATTTACTCTCTGTTTAGCTCTCTTTCGCTAATTACCCCCATGCAATTTGGATCCATATCTTTCTATTTTTGAGTTTTCCGTAGTGGACTGTTTAAGACATGATTATTTTGTATAGGAAATGCAGTTTTTGAGTTTAAACTTAACAAATAAGTTTATCGCTTGGAGATAGACGTCTTTTCTGTGGCAAGGGGTAGATACTTGGAGAGAAGGATTATAGTTCATGTGACAGTCTTGTCATCTGAGTCGAATCAGCTTTTCGTACTTTGGGTAATTTGGATCGGTGTGTTAATAGACCAAACGAATTCATCATTAACACTGTTCGATATGATAAGGAGTTGTCTCATGAAAAATCTTTTATTTAATTTCAAAAGGGAACATTATTTTGAGTAAACTAAAATAAGAGTTGGAAGGCAATTATCCTATAATTTTTTATTCTGAATACACTAAAATAAGAGTTGGGAAGCAATTATCAGGAATCCATTATTCTGAGTAAGCTAAAATAAGAATTGGATGGCAATTATCCAAGAATCCATTATTCTGAGTAATCTAAAATAAGAGTTGTAATGCAATTATCCAGGAATCCATTAAGCTGAGTGAACTAAAATAAGACTTGGGAATCAATTATCCAAGAATCCATTATGCTGAGTAAACTAAAATAAGACCTGGGAAACAATTATCTGAGAATCCATTATTCTGAGTAAAGTAAAATAAGAGTTGGGTGGCAATTATTCAGAAATTTATTATTCTGAATAAACTAGAAATAAGAGGCGGAAGACAATTATCCAGGAATCTATGATGCTGCGTAATCTAAAAAAAATGGGAAGGTAATTATACAGGAATGCATTATTCTAAAATAAGAGTTGGAAGGCAATTATCCAGGAATCAAAAAAGGGAAAGGAATTCGTACCGAGTCCGAGTCTCTCGAGGATCTTCTTGAGGGCTTCCCTAGCCTTCTCTCGGATCTCCTTCAGGACTTCCCTGAATTTCTCGCCCTCCATCTCGCCCAGGTTACGCAGCTTCTCGCGGAGTTCCTTCACCTGTCAAGGAAAAAAGAATATACCTTCTCAGCACATACAAGAAACAATAATTTCGAAAAGAGATCTGATTTATATTTGGCAGTTCAAAGCAGATATAATAAAAAATGTACAGGAGTATTTCTTGTACGAGAACTACAAAGATATTCATTTCTGAAGGAGATCTGATTGACAGGTTTAAATTTTTTTCCAGAAACATTTCTAAACACATGTGTTGTGACTTATGTCACTTTACAAGTCTTCTGACAATTATCTGTCAGCAATTTAAGCCGCATGAGCATCTCTTATTTTTTCAGTATCGCGAACTAGGGCCAAGACTACCAAATCACTCGTCACAATCCTTTTTTACGGGGCGGATTTCATTCATGCATTTCATTCACTCAGCCACAGATCGTAATCAGAGATCGATTACTTTTGAGCCTGTACTCCCAGTGGTATTATTCTCGACAATGAGGACTTTTTGACCACAACAGATTTACACGAGCTCCATTCATCACATACGTCTTCGGCGAGGGAAGTTTGAGCTCACAACTTTACGGATGCGAGCCCAATGCCCTACCAACCAGGCTATATCGACCTTCTTTTCTATGTAAATACTAGAAATATCAATTTCCAAAGAAGACTTTATGTAATATTTGACAAGTTAAAAGAGTGAAGAAATAATTCTAGCGAACAAATAGCAATGGTACCAATTTCTAAAAGAGGCTTTAAAATAAGCCCCTGACAGGCAGGTCGAATAAAAAAAAATTAATTTTTTTATTAGTCCCCTCATAAAAAGCTTTCGTGACAGATATAAATTCTCTGAATGATAAAGTATTATGATAATACTTTTAATTATTTTAACAAGTATAATTGATTCATTTTTAAAAAAATATTTTCTGTATTAGCTGCTATTTTAGAATATTTATATTCAATTATATATTTAGAGTTCATTTCCATCAATAATATTGTGTTCAAAAATATATGTCGGGATGTTTGGAATCGTAAAATAAATAAATATAAATATTCTCAAGGTTAATAAAATTACAAATATTAATATGATATAAATCATTGACATATTATTATTATTTGTAACATATTATATTATTAAAATTTGCTGAAAAAATCTCCCATTTTATCAAATGAAAACTGCAATTTGTATATTGTCTAGGGTAGCAAAATATTTAAATACGTCACTCTCCTTTAAGATTTGGCTTTAAACCTAGACTTGATTAATTACTGCCCGTTTACAGATGAAGATAATCTCAATCTTTTATTTATAAGTCAATAAACTCTGAATTTAACCAAAATAGGAGTGAGATCAAATAAGGCGGAGTAAATGTTCACGCTTCTAACAAAGAACTTTGGAAATGCATTCTCCTTTTTTGCCTGCGTATCATCTCTCTATAAAGTAAAGAGGGTCACAGTAGCCTAGTTCTTAGGGAATACCTGCTAACAAGTATTTATCTGCTAATTTTGTAGATGCCACTTCAACAATCTACTTATATAACGCGCCACGGTAGCCTGGTTGGTAGAGCACCAGTCTCGTAACCGGATGGCCGCGAGTTCTGTCCTCGTCTCGACCAAAGACCGCCGTGTTGGCTAATAGCAGTTGGGGCAAGTTAAATAGGTCGTGACTACAAAGTCCTCCAAGTTCCTATAACAAATTATATCACTGAGAGTACTGAATCAGGGATGAGTCAGTCTCTGATTTGGATCTAAATCCTGACTCACAGATGGATAAATAAGTGTATGAATGCGTTCGATCGCCACCTTAAATAGGTTGTTCAGAGTGTGCTCGAACAAAGTTGTACTTTCACCTTAACGGTACTCGTTAACAACGAAAGGCACACACTTTTGCCTTAATTCGAAATGAGCATGCTCACTTGGTAAGGCCATGTGACATTAAACCCACCACCACCATGCTAGTTTTGTCAAATAATTTGAAAACAATATTCAATATATTTTGCAGGCAAATGTTTTAGTGACAATAAGTATTTCTTTGACAGATATTTATCTGTCACAAATTAAAATTTTTTGATTGATCAAATATTGGATGCTCGGATTTTATCTTATATAATATTCATGGAGGATTTAAGAATTCTTAAGTAAAATTGTATTGAAATTATTTTTCAATTAAAAAATCTGTAGCATCTGTAACCAAAGTAGTAGAGAATCTTTTGGAAAGGCAAAAAGTTATAGAAGCATAAAATAGTAATCTGCTAATAAAAGATGATCCATAATTGATAGTTTCAACTTTCTGAAGCATTGTTCCACGAGATATTTTGAGGCACATACAGAAAATTTTTTCTAAATTTCGAGTGTATGATTTTCAAAGCAATTTTGCTTCGATGTCATATTGCATATAGTTTTTGCCTAATAATTTTATGCTATCAAAAACTAGTGTGAACTTAGAAGTGATTGAAGAGACGACAGGAAAAAAGAGAGAAAGAGAGATAATAAATATGGGTCACCTTCTCGACCAGTTCATGTCCAGCGGCCTTTCCGTTTTCAACATGGTCTTTGATCTTGTGCAAAATCTCCTTGAGGGCCTCTCGGATTTTTCGGCCAAGTTCTGCTTCCAGATCTTCGCCGATTCTGCGGGTGAAAGATGCTTTTTAAGTTTTTTTTTTGTTTAAAAATAAATAGTGTGTTACATAACAAGTGAAGAGATGTTGATTATTACCCGTTTAAGAATTGGCCATGCTAGACTTACACATAGGTTTTTGTTGTTGGGGAAGCTCGCCAGACGTCAAAGGGCATTATGCCAATGCCTTTTGACAGTTCAGTACATTCTGATAGGATGTCCACGTTTTGATTCTCAACGAATTCAATGTTACGATTCCTCTCATTTTGTTTTAAAAGACTTACTTCATAAAGTATCTCATTCTCAACTTTTTACTTTTTAAATAATGATTGGTTTCATTTACCTTATATAAGTGTAACCGTATCTGTTTTCCTCGGTCCTCTATCGGCCGTTGCCATGAACAATCAGTCCATGTCTTGGATAGTTTAGTTATATCAACGTTCCGTTGTAAAGCAACACGAGGGCTATTTGGGGACGGACCTCTCCATTTTTAACCACGGTCAGATGACGAGGACGACACCTGAACTGGAACCCACCTCTCCACCCCACGCCACATCAACGGGAAAACGTTTGGCCAGACAGATTTAACGTGCAAGAGACCCCCACACACGACGGTTCTTCGGTGGAATCGAGTCTCGAACCTGAAACCCTCCGGTTCCGAAGCCGAGACCTTACCGCCAGGTCACCGCTGCCCACTCCATGTCTTGGAAGCGATCGTAAAGCATGATGTTGTCCTCGAGTATTATTTTTGTGCACACATGTTAAATGTTATTGTCCTCAATAGTTTGTCCCCTTGTAAATCATGTCCTTTAGTGTCATTAAATATATTTTAAATTAAATTGGTATGACTTATTGATTTTAATAGTCAACCCTGACAGAATTAAATTTTTCTCGCCCTTTCGGTCACATAAGTATTTTTGATTCTCTTTTAATGCTTCAAATCTATATAACAGTTTATTTATGCATATATTTTTAAATCTGGAATAGAATATTTGAGCAGAGATTTTGATTTACCTTTTAAAACATGACCACGAGATTATTTATGAATCATATATTTGCATATACCTTGTGATTGGCGCTGCATAATTAGAAAAGTTTTTAGCGCCAGTAAACTCCATCAAACAAACTCAAACCCTACTATGTATGTGTGAAACTAAAAATAAAAAGGAATAACTCATCATCAAATAACATGTCCCAACTTGTGCTTAGGGCTAGTGAGAATATCGTTGTTACAAAACTCGGCTGGTTAGTTGGTTTTACTGGCGCAAGAGCCATTTTTGGCCATATTGCGCCAAACGTATGGTGCATAAACAAGTTCATGGTGTTAAAACATATGGTGATTTCATATAAAATGTGTTAAGATTCTAAAAACATTGAAATGTTTCATGATAATTGATCAGTTCGATTAGTTAGTTTTCACATTGCATCATTAAATCTAAAACGTCTAAAATAACAGAAGGCATAACGAAAATCGATAAAAGGATTAAACATTAACTGAGTAAACAATATGGAATTAAAATCGTACGAAATTGTGTAATTTTTGTATTTTGTCGGAATAATGTACTTTCTTTTTTCTCTTTTGGTTTCAAATCTCGGTAGGTAGGTAGGTAAGTAAGATTTATTGGCACAAGAGCCATTTGTGGCCATACTGCGCCAGTCATATGGTTTGAATTAAGGCTACATTAATATGAACCTACCTAATGAATCATAAATTAATACGAATCGAGGAAATTGCAAGAAATACAACAGGTGTGAAAATCAGTGAATAAAATTTTAAAATTTCTGAAACAATTAAATTGCGAGTTAATAATACAATTCCAAAATGAAGCTCTAAAAGACATTAAAAGGTTGAAAAGCAGCTAGAACCAAGTAAAAAGATTAAGCGCTTTTAAAAATGTAAAAATATTTGGGTGGTATTTTTCACCCACCAAGTCGGTTAGACTTATGGATGGTTTATTGAAAATGTTGACACGATAGAAATGGTACATATGGCATTCGATTAAAATGTGCTTAATACTTAGATCAACCTGACAAGTTTGGCATATGGCTTTTTGGAGGAACTAAATTTCTGTCATTGCGTATTTAGGCTACAGACAACTTCATTTTAATAGATAGTTTAATTTCTCTCTTTCCCTCTCTGAGATATAAAACTTGTGAATATCTTAAATGTAATAAGACTAGTGGAAGGTGTACTCTACTCACTGGTCCACTTCTGGGTCATTTACGCCAAGGGCTTGAGACAGCGAGCCAGCTTTCACTGCTCCCTGGAAGAAAGCGATGACATTTTCGTCCACAGCAACGTCAGCCTCTGAAACACATTTAGACACAGTTACACACCGAAATGTATGAAAAAATTCAATCATTTAAAAAACAAACAAACCAAGAAGCTGATTAGATGACTAGTAATAAATATTATATAAGAAAGAGTCGAATAATTATGCATTATAATTAAACTTAAGAGCTATCACAATAATGCAAACATTCAGGACAATTTACCAATTTCACCGTTTACATCAGTTTCATTGGAACCAATTTATCAAGTAAATAAAAAGTGTGTGTTTCCCCCTTCTTTCGGCACTAATTCGAAGACAGTCAAAAGCCAATGAAGTTTAGATTCAATGATTTTAATTAATTTAATTAAAGTTTTTTTTTTTAAAATGCATTCCTTAAAATATTTAATTTTTTATAGTTTTGTTTAACCCATTTATGTATATTGTTCCACTTTTAGAACACCTCTCACTTCAAATCATTGTTTATTATATTTTTTTACCTAACATTTAGAAATTTCATGCAAAAATTCCGATATTTTGACTTTAGGCATAAATGGGTTAAAAGGTAATATCAAATTTTATGATTTTAGAGCTTAGTTAGTTTTAATTAAATTTAATCTTCCTCTCGACTTACAAATTATGAACGATACTCCAAATTATGATATGGAGTACTCTTTGTCATACAGTGGAACTCTGAAACCTCACGACGTTGCTGTTGATGAATCGCGTAAGCTAAGGCAATCGAATAGTCTAACTCTTTCAATCTGCATTTTTCACATACTGGTTATGGAGCTAAGAATTCTTTTTTTTTCTCTTTAACATAAAACAGTAACTCCTTGGTTTTTTAGAATATAAGATTACAACATAAGAAATATTCAGAAAGAAATAAAATTGAAATCTATCGCAAATTTCAAGTTATCATGTAAGAAAATTATTTTTAATAAAGTCAGGTTAGTTTTAATTAATTTCAGCCATTAAACAGTTTATACCGGTTTGAAACAATCACGCGACTATCAGGTTACGAATGCGTCGATATTTAGAAAGAAACAATGCATTCCCTCTTTTCCCCATCTTGAAATCGATCGAGCTCCAAAATTTTTTCTCAATACCAGATTTTTTTTT
>JAPMOQ010021783.1:76254-89475 GCA_026543055.1 Argiope trifasciata | reverse complement strand
AATTTTTTGAATTTTTTCGTCTGTATTTCACAATTGTTCAAATCGGAGCTCTTAGAGTTTTTTGCTTCTTTTTCTACTCGATTTTATGGTTTCTTTGAATTTTGTCTTGCTATCGCTAAGAAACAGAAAGAAGGTGAGTAGAACATTTTTTATGAATTGATAGTATAAGAAACAAAAGAAAATGATGGAATTTTACATATGAGAATAAAATGGGTGACATCAGTTTATGGTGTCCTGTTGGTAAGATATCACTGCTATATTTTTGGATCGATTCGCTGATGAGTAATAAATACGTAAACATTTTAAGGATAATATGGATAAATATTTAACACCATTAATATTTTGGGTTTTGATCTATTTGTTTTTACATGTCAAGCCAAAAGGTGACATTATTTTAAATTCTACATATTATCTACTTATATGATAAATTAATAATAAATTAAAGTACTTCAAAATAAAAAATTTATTCTTTAGGAAAGTAAAGAGCCTAATTCTTTCACATTAAATTTACTTAGTAAGTCAGTAAGCAACAAACTTTTCTTTCGTTGTTTTTTGTTTCCACCGCTTAAAGAACTTTGCATTAATGTCAACATTATATTTCAAATAATTCAACTTCCACTATAATTTTAATTAAAGTTAATTTACTTTGTATAATTATGAAGCTTAATTAACTTAGTGTAAAAACTAATTTGTTATTTTATTTTAAGTTTGATTTTTAACGCTTTTTTGGGATGCTGGTGGTTTGTTGTTCTAAAAAAAAAAACGGTAAAACAATTAAGTAAAAAAAATTATGTTTCTCCCAGTTTTATAATTTCGTAATTTTATGCAGGCTGTACGGTAGAGTTAAAAATGAATTTTTTGCTCTGTAACAATTAATTTTTTACACGTATTTTTTACACCAGTGGCTGTGATCTTCCCGAAACTTTATCTCATGCTCTTAAAATAAATTTTTAATCCCTTTCTCCCAGCATGAGATTTTGAGTTATGAGTTCGGCTACAAAAATTTTGCATGATATTGGTAAAAAATATGAACTAAAAATATAGATATTTGGAATAAATTCATTATTTTTTTTTCTGAATCTATCATGAGAATATGTATTTTTGGTGCCTTTTCACCAACTAATTGACAGCAAAATTTGGCATAGAACTATGAATTTTCTATGTCAACATACCGAACATTGTAGAACTTACCGAATTTCAATGATTTGTTACGTTTGTAAAACAGGGGGAGTGGTTTCCCCAAAACTTTTTCGCCTACTCTCTAAAATCCAATTTTTGTGAGAATTCAACTCTTTAATTGAATCTATAGTGTCATGTTTGGCGAACTATTTGGCGTTAATAATATTTGAAAATCGAATTTGTGGTTTAGACATATATTTCTAAACCAACTGGAACAAAAGTTTGATACGAAATTGCACTCGTATTCACAAAATTCTGTAACAAATTTGATATATTTAAGTCACTGCGTTTTTGAGTTATCTAGATGCAATTACATTTTTTTGAAAGTACAGACCGACAGACAATAAACCTGTAGTTGCGTTTGGCTCAAAATTGAGTGATGTTTACTCTATAGATATTAGCTTTTTGTATTGAATTTCGTTTATACACCTCTCTTCGTTCTGTAATTATCATGCAAACTTATATTCGAACAGCCGAACAGCCGCTTTTCCTTTGAACAGATTTTGCTCAAAATTTGTCTGAAATCTGTAAATTTGGTATGCCAAATTTTGTCGATATGGCTTGTAGCATTATTGAACTATCCTTGTCAGAGACAGACGGACTTTTGCCAAAAATGTTTTTTGTCCTTAGGGAGATCTAAAACGTGAAAATTCATATGCCAAATTTTATCCGTATAGTTCAATGAATTTTTGAGGTATTGTGTTTACATACAAAATGATACAGTGTACGTTCTTTGGACTCGGGAGCACTGAAAAGTGGAGATTCGTCAAATCTTGAGTTTCGAATTTTTTAACTACTACAAAAGTTCCTTTATATTTCGTTACCGAGAGAATTAAACTTTTCGAAAACATCCAAGAAAACGAAATATTAAATTTCTACATCTTAAGGCCAGTTGTATCTCCAAAATTAATAATTGCTAATAAGTTCAATAAATAATTTACGTAACTATTTCTTAATGGCTTCATTAGCAAAATATTTTCAAATTTTAATTAACATAACTGATATTATTTGAGAAGTCTTATATTGTTCTGTTCCTTAAGCTGTGCGGGTTTTTTTGTGTGAAAATTAATGCTTTATGAAAAATAAATCTTTAAAAAACATGTTACTGAAAGTATTGTCCATATTTAGCCTCTACTTTTCTCCATCTTTCTGGCAGCATTTGAATTCCACGTCAGAAAAAACATCATGTCTTTTGAGACTATCCAAGAGTCGACCCAATTTTTGGTATCTTCATAAGAAAGGAAGATCTGCTCAGCCAAGCCATGTGTAATCGATTGGAATAAGTGGTAGTCGGAATCGCCAACGTCTGGTGAATACAGCGGGTGGTTGGCTGGTTGGTTGTGATTTTTAGTGGCGCAAGAGCCAATCTCGGCTAAACTGCTCCAATCATATGGTTAAAATATTGCAAATCGTGAAATAGAAGCAATTTTAATATAATTGTATTCAAGGATTTTTGCGGGTGGAGTAGGCCGTTCCTACTGGGCGTCCATTCACAGACGAACCTCGTGATCCCCCTTCAGACCCCTCTTATGGTTTACTGTTCTCCTTTGATGCCTGTCGATTCTACCGACAATTTGTCGGTAAAATGTTCAAACATCAAAGGATCCCAGAAAACCACAAGAGGGGTCTGAATGGGGATCACGTGGCTTGTCTGAAGTTCGTGTAACCGTCCCTTTAAGCATTTTCAAGTAGGTGTTTACCGGTTTCACAAAATATAGCAGAGCGTAGTGATGCTGCAAAATGACTTTGTTGTCTGCTCGTATAGCGGCTGTTTTCCCTTCAATGCTTGGCTTAATCGCTCCAATTATAGTCTGTAGTGATCCCTCGTGAGGGTTTAATTTGTTTTGAGCAACTCATAATTGACTATACCCTGTAGCAGCTACATTTCTATTTTATAATCTTTGTTTTTTGTAAGTTGTCCCTCGGCAACAGTAGTAGCGTTTTGATGGAATAAAAATATGGCGGCTTGATATAGTTTTGCTTATTTCAATTTCAAATATAATCTGAAATTATCATTCCGGAAAGATAATCTATATTAATAACCGATCTCAATGAGTTCCACATAACAGCTCTACAACCCAGCTGATTCCATCAAATACAGAACAGAAGCTTGGAATCAAGGATATTTGGCTTTGCTTGAGTTAAGTGTTGATACATGGCCGAGTTCTGCTCTTAGGGTTATCGTGGTGTGTCCATTTTTCATCGCCAGTTACGATACATGCAAAAGTCCTTTCCTTTTCTGTCGTTGAAGCATTTGTTCACACTTGAAAAGACGATGTCTCTCGGCTTCAGCTCGTACGGCAACCAATGACCTTGCTTTTGAATCATTCCTAATGTTTTCAAATGTTTTGAAACTGTTGTGTGATCCTCTTCTAATGTTTCTGCAAGTTCAACCAGCGGTTGAAATGTAGCACGGTGTCCCTCCGAGTTTATCGCCAATATGGTAACCCAACGGAACTTTCTTACAGTAACCCTAATTCTGTTTTGTTTTCTACTTTTTACAATAGTTGAGTTGTTCAGGAACTACAACTGTTTTATAATAAATTTAATATTTAAAATATCAATTTCAGATTATTTACATTTTGCTTATTATTTTAATTTAAAATTTATTATACAAAGAAAGTTTAGAATAAAATTAATATTAATTAAAATAACATTTATTTCATTTTTAGTGTTAATATTTACAAAAAAAATTTTCGTTTTCACATTTTTAATTATCACTATGCGAATTCGCAAATCGTCTGCATTTTCGTATTAAAAGAAGTCTGCCATGGAATTATTCGCAATTCTCGTAATTCTTTTGGTGCTCCAACGTTTGGTTTCCTCGAAATATTATTATGTCTGCAATCGTACAGGAGTGGATGTTTGGTAGTTGGGATGCTAGGCACTCTTTCGAACGTTTGAATGGATGAAGGGTGATTGGAATATTTTTTTTATGAGTTGATGAGACATGGAAAGAATGCTTTGAGTGTTATAAAGTGTTAAGTGTTTATGAAAAGATTAAATAATGCAAGTAAGTACATTAAATATTAAAAATTCTGTATAATATTCGTTCCTATAACATCATTTATTTTTACTTGTAATATTATTATGCTCTATTCCTTAATCCACACCGTCCATCTGTTCAATTTGCTAGCGAAGCTACTGCATTCCCGCTCCGTATGAAAGCGAAGCCCTAGGATGTTTTTTTTTAAAGTTAAAATACACTGCCTGGTGCCTTCTACAGAGGACTTCGGCATCTATAGAAGGCACCGGGCAGTATTAAACAAATAATTATAATTAGTTAAACATTCTAAATAAAAAGGCGGGAAAGGGCAACCGTAACTGTTCCGCGGAACAGTTTGTTTATTTTGTCCGCCATCTTTGTTGGCGACTTGGCATCCTTGGGGCAACAAGGGCACACTATTCTACACTTTTACCCAACCAGCTTCTGACATGAGTCTTCAAGAAGTAATGCTTCCAATTGTTTGTCTTCCGACTTCTTCGGTGAGCTCTTTATCGCCAAGATCAAAAGGATTATTTTTTAAAGCGTTTAAACCAATATCTACAAGTTATTTCAGACAGAGCCTGGTCACCGTAAGTCTGAACAAGAATGCCGTGACCTTCAGTTGCAGATTTTTTTTGAATAAAATAGTGCAATAAAATTCCAGGTAAATACTCTTTTTTTGGCACGAAATTTGGCATATTTAACGCAATGAAAAATAATGTTGCTTCCACTTCTTCGAAATAACATACAGTGAATTTCAAGCTTGTTTATATTACTTGCAAACAAATAAACCACTATAATAATCTAACGCAATCAATTTTGGTAATGCCATCCGTTAGGAAACAGCGAGAGCTTATTCAACTACCCGATACATTAAATTATATCACAGCAAAGAATAATTTTATTTAAAAATGAGTGCACTTTTAAGAATTTTTACTATTTTTTTTTAAATTTTAAAGATAGACTTTAGTCTAAATCACTACAAAACTTAAAAAGTTTTACTAAAATTATGAATTATATTGAAACCTCAATATTAAACATAATACCTCAATACATATCAAAAAGCAAAATTTTCATATCCTGTGACTAATAATGGAACAAATACTGAAATATTAAAAGCAATAATAAAAATGATTTGAATTACATATCAGAAATAGTAATATATTGTGAAATACGTTTAAAATTTGATTGAAAATAGAAAAAAATTATACAACAAAAATTTGCAATGTTTGAAAAGAATTAATATAATTGAATATTCGAATTTCATAATGACGTAGATAATTAAATAATGAAAGTAAATGATAAATTTTATAATTATGTTTCAGTGCTGTAATATTTTCAGAAATTATTACGGAAAAACATCAAACTTTCGCTTCATTTTTAATCAATTAAAACTTTTACTAAAATAAAAAACAAATCACTCCAAACTGCACATTTCTATCCTCCAAGTTAAGCAGTTCTAGGTTAAATAGTGTGGTTTATAGAATGCAAACATAATATATACATTGATTTAATTTATAATAGAAATTTTTTTCAGCAATGAAATTATTTTTTTTTGAAATAATTTCCTTTCATTTTTTTTATGGCCGAAGAAAAATCATGACTTATTGCAAATAAAGTAATTTAAACCATTAATTCTCATTTTACACTAACGAATTTTAATTATAAGATTATTTGATCGTAATTAATAGACAATTAAAAAATAATAACACAACCATAACAATTCTTTCATAATCATTTAATAAGAAATTAATGTGAAAAAAATCCTTTACTACCTGAATGCTTTAAAAATATATCACATTATACCCTCAAAGTTAAGCAGCTCTAGGTTAAATAGTGTGATTTGTAGGGTGCTAAACATACATATATGCATTGATTTAATTTATAATAGAGCTTTTTTCTCAGAAATGAAATTATTTATTTATTTATTTATTTTTTTTGCAGAAATATGGCCGAAGAAAAATCACGACTTACTGTAAATAAAGTAATTTAATTCACATTTTACACTATCGAATTCTGGTTATGAGATTATTTGACCTTAATTAACAGATAATTAAAAATAATAACACAACCATAACAATTATTTTATAATCATTAAATAAGAAATTAATGCGAAAAAAAATCCTTTACTACCATAATGCATTAAAATTATATCCACTTACCTGAGTCTATGTTATCTCCCAACGTAGTGGATATACGAGAATGGTAATATATATCCAAAGATTATCTAAGAACACGTGCGCGTGGGAACGGCGCATCTGTCCGAGAAAAAAGACAGCTGCAATTCTGTGCAGGAAACAGAAAGTTCGCTTTTTCGAGAAAGATAGCTGCTCATCGGCAATCAGACTTGGTGAACGAATTCAATTCACATATGTTTGTGTATCAGTTTTTGTTTACTTGCGCATTAGTTCAAAATTATTAACGCATTAGCTAATGGGATTTTCGTTGCCATTATTGTTTGTGAACGAATGACAAAGATTATGATTTAATCTATGTCTGAGCATGCAGTAATCATTTATGTATTAGCCGCTATGGCATTCTTGGTTTGTTTTATTATTTTGTAAATATGGCACAAGGAAGGGAATGCTAGTGTTATTAATATCATATTTACTTCTGGCACGTAACTACACATCTTAAAACTATCCTCTTCTGATTCTATAATAGGACCCAATTATTAAATTGTATGATTGTATATTGGTATCGGTATTATATTGTATATTGTAAGCATAAATATTGGAAGGAAATCAATAAATATAGAACATGTATTTATAAATAAATAATATAGAATATATATATAAATATAGAATTGAATATTTATAAATATAGAACACGTATTTATCGATTTCACTTCCAATATTTATGCTTACAATATACAATATAATACCGATACCTATATACAATTATCCGATTTAATAATTTTCTGTTAATAACTCGATTTTTAAAGATTCATTCCGAAGTCAGACAAGAAATAATTGAGAAAGATTCTATGACTCTGAACTGTAGCCAGATGATATATATTTGATGGAAAAATATTTGATTTGTTTTTGAGTTATATTCCTAGATAGACAGATAAATTTCAAAAATGGGTTATTATTCATTGTGATATCTAAAAAGAGAATATTTGCCAGAATTTCGTGTTTGAATATTTTGGAGATTACAATACTTTCTTATTGGATATTTCGTATCAGAGAAAGTAAATATTATCATCGTTATTTTCTTGTTTATTGATATAGTGAAGTTAACCAAATTAAATTTTAATTTCTTCTAGTGAATGATTGAATCCAAAATTTGTCACAGTTGTAGAGGTTTGGCACGAAAATAAGATTTAGTTTTTAAAAAATATGTCACACTTTTAAATTTTAACAAAGAGAAATAAGTAAACCGTCAATTCTTGGACGAATTTATTTAAATTTTAAATAGATATAACGTATAATATTTAAATTCATCTATCCTTATACACAAATTCCATCTATCTACTTTGTGGCACCATGGTTATATACATACTTTATCACTTTTACAAGCTTAATTGTAAGTTTTCGTAGTCTCATCTTTACATAAATCGATTTTGACTAAAATATGATGCATATATAAAATTGCGGTGAATAAAACAAAATCTATATGCAAAAATTTACGTTTTTTTTGTCTAATTTGTAAGCGTTTTAGCTTATATTATTCACATGCACATATATCTTTTTTTTCATATTTTGTCCAAAATTATATATCCATAAATACACGAATGGATATTCTAAGCATTATTTCGAATTCATGGATGTATGATGCACATGTATGAAAATTTTTAGATGAAATTATTTGGCATTTACGATTCTTTTTCTTTGTATATGGAAGATTAATCACATACAAAATTTACTTTTTGAAGTTATTTTTTTCCCTCTATTCTTAGCAATCAGATTGCTTAATCTTCACGAAAAAACTCTTATGGATAATCAGTGAGATAAAAAGAAGCCTTTTTACATTCTTTCTATGTTCTTCTCACTTGTAAATCTGTAAAATCAAAAATACCAATGATAAATGTAATAAAAATAGTTTCAAAGACACACACGTTTATTAGTGTGCGAAAAATTAGAAATTTTTTTCATTTTAATTCTTTTCTTTCCACATTGTTACAATTAATTATTATTTTCTCGCACACACAATATAGAGAAAATATTGTTATCGACAAACAATTCGAATTCCAGATTTCTACGAATATCCAATCCCCGTTTCTGATTCAGCTGAATTCGAAACGCAAATTTTTGGAAAATGCCCGTCTATCTTTCAGTAAAAGAGATAATTAAAAATCAGTGTTGAGATAGATGGGTGAAACTTTGTATACGATTTTTATACCAAATTTGTATATCAATCAAATTCTAGTATTCCAAATTTGTATATATATATCAAATTGCGAGTAAAATTTGTTTGGAGGAAGTTCATCTGTTCGAACAATACTACAACATAAAAACATCTAGAAATATGTTTGAAAACGATAACTCAAAAACACAATAATTTAAATATTTGAAATTTTGTGAATTGTAGCTCTGCATCAAATTTTCAGTCGTTTATGGAAAACGCTTCTAAAACACAAATTCGATTTTCGGATACTATTCACCATATGCTAAGGATTAATCGCCGAAAAATCTTTCCAAAGATAACACGATTCACATAGTGAAAATGCTAAATTATGCATACAATGAAAATGCTGCATATTTTATAGCCATTGTACACCAATGCCAAATTTGGAATAAAACTTTTATTAAAAAGTATGGGAGAAAGTATCATGAAGACTATTCCCACTGATCTTAAATGCTATGGAATCTTGAAATAAATTTTCTTCTCAAATTTATGCTTAGATTGTACAACTTGTAATGGATCAAAATTTAGTAAAATTTATCGAATAGTTTACAACAGAATTTTGAGAATATTAAAATATAATTTTTCTCTCAAGAATACATGAATATTTAAAATTTTAAACTTTTAGCACAGCAAAAAGTGAGTGAAATTTCGGAATCGAAATTTCATCTCTACGAACATGAAACGAAAAAAAGTTAAATAAAAATGTCTAATAACTCAAAACTAAACTTATTTTCTGAAGTAATAAAGAAGGTAAAAACCCAAGAGAAATATATTGTCTTTTCTCGAGAAACAGAATGAATGTATTTGATATATTAGCCCCGGGAGGAAAAGTGCATTATCCATTAGATCTGGATGCCTTACTATATCTTCTTTGATATACACAAATAAACATGGCAAGGGATATTTATAATACCGTGGTCCATATATAGATACATATTTTACGGTGTATTAATATTGATCATACATTCCATCTACTGTAACCGCTAAGAAACTGTGACCCGCTGTTGTGAGGCACTCAACCTTTCAAGGACATGAATGGGCTTATATAAAAAGATATCCAAGTAGCCTCTTAGGTACAGAGCGAACTTAATATTGCAAAATTAATGAGTTGTCGTGTGCCCTTCAAGGGGAGATGTATATATTAAATATTACATGAAAAATATACGGGGGTCTTTAATAGTGGCAACATTGATGTAAAAACGCGACGCAATTAACCCCTTTCTTCTCGCTTGCATGAAAATGACGGGGTGAAATTTCTACCTCTAATTCTCGCGCCCGTGATATTCCGGGCTGGCCTATTCAAAAGTAAGGCGCCAAAAATATTAAAACAATCTATTTCTTATGCCCAGAATCATACTTATTACTCAACATATACACCAGATGGCTGCCCTAGCCCATTTGCAATGTTTTTTTAGAGATAACTAATTTATACACTCAGTTTTATATAATTTTCTTGAATAAAAAATAGGCACTTTTATGACCATTTTTTTCAAAATTATGCGACCGTTAAGGGGTTAAACAAAAGAATGTCACGTATACCACAAGTTAGCTACATACCTACCTTACCTTCTTCTTCTTGCATACAGCCGACCACCACGCCACCACTGAACGTAGCAGTATCGACAGGATTTGTTGTGGTCGACTGCTGAATAAGTATTGCTCAACCTTACATTGACCGAATAGTCAAAATGGAAAATGGTTCGAAATTAAAAAAAAAGCATATAAATTATATTTGATACACATAATACTTTACTTACGGGGGTTGGTAATTTAATAGGGGTCACACTGCTGTAGAAACGCTACTCAACCAAACAAGAAATTGTCACCTACTTTACCTATCATCAAAAAGACTCGTCCTCCCTACGTCAGGCGCATGCGGAGTGGCGCGAACTGATTCTTGTATTAGCTTGTGGACTAAAGTAAGCGTTGTCAGGATGTTTACAAAACAAGAACAACGAAGTTGGATAAAAATTGAATGTGCCGCAGCAGAGGTTGTACAGCAATATCATTACACCGGATGAGATTTGGGCCAGATCGTACCAGACAAAATTGAAAGCCAATCAAAGGAATGGGGTTATTACGGGTCACCAAGACGTTCGAAATTTCTTCAGAACCTCAGTAAGATTAAAGTTATGCTGATTCTCGTGTACGACTGTGATGGTGTCATATTAAAGCGTGGTGCTCCACTATAGCAGACCGTCCAGAGATTCTTGCTGCGGTAGTCCGGTCCATTCGAACTATCAACAGAACAGGCGCTGCTACAGTGATCTGCGACAAACACATAATTGAAAAAGGGTTGTACATAATGCTGGCGACTATATTGAAGAGCTGTAAAACATGGGGACATGAATCGCTTTTGTATTTTGTGTAAATAAATAGTTGCCACTATAAAGGTTGTAACCCTCGTATAGTAATAGGCTAATGGCTAATGATCTGTTGTTGTCTAATACCATTTGGTAATGCCAAGCCCGAATGAGCAGTGATCTTTCGAATTAAGGCAGAAGCGTGCGCCTTTCGTTGTTAACGAGCACCGCTAAGATGAAAGTACGACTTGGCTCGAATACACACGACACAACCCTTTTTAGGCGGTGGTCGAACTCAATCATACACTCATTCATCCCTCCGCAAGTCAGAATTTAGATCCGAATCAGAGACCGACTCATCCCTGATTCAGTACCTCCAGAGGTATCGTTTTGTTATGGGAACTTGGAGGACTTTGCAGTCACGACATGTTTAACGTGCCGCAATTACCGTTAGCCAACAAGGCGGTCTTTGGACAAGACGATGACAGAACTCGAGACCTTTCGGTTTCAAGACTGTCACTCTACCAACCAGGCTACCGCGGCCCTGGCTAATGATCGAATAAATGTAGCTATTTCTTGTAACAAGATGATAAAAATGTGATCATCCTCACTGTAATATATTGAGGAAAATAAAAGAATAGTCATACTCTGATCACAAAAAATTATAGCAAAAAAAGCTATTGAATAGGATAATGCAAAATTTCTCGTCTCATTATCCCTTCAGTGCAACAAATAACTAATGTTAAAATAGTGATTTTGCATTTGATTGCAATCAAAATGGAGACAATCAAGCAAAAACAGTTCTATGTTTTTTTTTGTCTATATGAATTTAAATCAGCCCAGATCGTTCAATGTCAATTTTAAGTTACATAAAAGGTGCATTAAACTGAACTTCTCCCATTCATCGGAAGGTACACGGAAAAATTTGAATGACCGTCCCGGCAACACTGGCGGGAACTGTGATTGAGTTCCAAATGTCATCACCGGTCAACCCTTCCTTAAGGAAGTATGTCTTTCCTCAAACCTCCTTTCCTTCCAACCATCTCGCTGGAAGCTTTTCATCCAAAGTTGTGGTATGCTCTCTCTGATGGATTTAAATAAAAGGCAGAATGCTCGCAGTACCATTTGAAGATGTTGGTAAATTCATAGCTCGTGTATTTTTTACTTTTCCTTGTTATGTTGTTATTACTTATGACACATTATAAACCCACTGACAAATACAATCAGTGATTAAGCTGAAATGAGTGTCTCTTGTTTTTTCAGTAATGCCAACTAGCGCTAGGAGTACGACTTTGCTACCTCATGCTTCACATTAGCTTGCACAATCTTTTTTTACAAGGGGCACATTCACACACTTCACAGATAGAACAGAGAACAACTATACTTGAACCGAGACTCCGGCGCATGGTGATCGTCATCTGACCGTGGTTCAAAATTACGAGGTCCATCCCAAAATAGCCCTCGTGTTGCTTTAAACGGGACGTTAATACAACTAAAACAAAACAACAACAAAAAAAACCGGCGCATGGTGAAGACATACCTATGCCAGGACGCCAGTGTTTTTGTTTCTTAGATGACTAGATGCTGTAACTAGTGTGACATCTGAAACGTTTCACGATACGATAATTGGTATGATGCATGATATACTTCGAGTTACCAAGGGTGCTCACATTGAAATTTACTGATGTAAATGGTTTCATTAAAGGCTTTATTAATGTCTTTACATTATACTGATTTAATTAAAATTCAGTGATTTTACAGTACATCAAATTTTGAAATTTGTATTATATTCAAAACGTATTTACAATACATCAAACAATTCAAAATATAATAATTTTTTATCACCCGGAAAATATTTTGCGACTATCCTATGCAATTTTCTTGTATGCACACGTAATATTTTTACAATTATAAAAATTACTTTGAATTTAAATTTTCTCTTACTGAAGTACCGTGGAGGAGAATTAGGAGCATTTTATAGAAAAATTTTGGAGACTTTAAAAATATTATTTTTTTTTTTGGGATGATAAAACTTCCAAAAGTGAGAAGAATGCAAAGGTTACAAAGAAGAATATTTTAAGTGACAACTTGGGCAAAAAAATCCCAGTGATTCGAAGAAGGAAGCTTGATTTTGGGTGGGAAAGCCGGAACAAACTGAGGAAATCAGAAAAGCAATTGGGTGTGGTCGGATCACTTAGGTAGATAGAGATGATCTGAAGAAAGATCAGAATCCTTTAAAATTTGGGGGTGGAATAATTTATTTCTTGATTTGTTATTGCAGTAACGTGTTACAATCATGTTATTAATTTCTTGAGAGCATAATAGTTAATGTGGCATGGTAATTTCTTCAGAACATAATAGCTAATGTAGCCTGGTGATTTCTTCAGAACAAATAGCTAATGT
>JAPMOQ010021783.1:32819-59399 GCA_026543055.1 Argiope trifasciata | reverse complement strand
TAATGACTATTTAATGGAATGTATAGAGATCTCAGAGTTAAGGAAGGACCTGAAGATCGTCAATAATGATTTAAGTACAGTGTTGATGGTACCAGGTCATCTCAAAACCCAGAAGGATATGATGTTAAAGATTAATAGTTTCATTCCAACTGTTTGAGAGTGTGCAGATGGGGAGAAAGACAGCTATTTACTACCCCGACAGGAATGATAGTTTGACTGTTAGGTCAATACTTATTCAGCCGTCGACCACAACAAATCCTGTCGATACTGCTACGCTCAGTGGTGGTGGGGTGGTCGATTGTATGCAAGAAGTACCCCGACATCAATTCTTTTGAATATTATCATATATTGTGGGCCATATTCGAAAAAGTGACTCAAAAACCCAAAATTAGAAACAAAACCCATGTAAATCAAGTGTTGCAAGAAAAATTGTGTAAAATATCTTCAGATACCACCAAAAATTGACCGAATCAAAACCAGGACGTTTATAAGAGCCCAAAGACATGCAATTTAACAGTGACACTTGGTTTATATGCGAGATATTACCGAAATTTCCTTGGCGTACTCTCAATTGTTTTGAGCCAAAATTCTGAATATCTTTATTTAAAACGCTTCTGAAATAGAAAGATTAAATAAAAAGAAATGAAAAAAACGAATCAAATAATATTTTTTCTCAAACAATTTCAGAACTATTAATATAAATAAACGAATTCCTGTCCGATTTTATCACTTAACCTAGTGAATAAATACTTTGCTTCGAATTACACTGATAGAAAAAAAATCCCAACACTCGGAAGGAGCTGTGCTAGATAAACGAAATTTGGCAGGCGTGTTTATACATCTGAAAGATGACGTCGATGCAAATTTCGAGCTACGCGCGTAAGTGTGGCGCTAGTAGCGACACTATGAACATGCAAATGAGATTTGCTTTAAATAAGCGCTGTAAGGTTCGTGATAATTATTTACAGTTGAGATTTGACGTAGTGGGGTAATGTTAGTCAAGGATGTCTCTGAGAAGACGAAGAAGCTATTATCAACAGCTCACTGAGTTTGAACGAGGTCGTGTTGTAGGGCTATGAGTAGGTGGGTTTTCTTTCCGCGATATTGCTGAAAGACTTGGCAGGAATGTATCCACTGTGCATGAGTATTGGCGGCAGTGGTCAAGGGAAGGTACTGCCTCAAGAAGACCAGGTTCTGGGTGGCCACGTGGTACTACTGAGAGGGAAGACCGTCGTATTCGGCGTGTGGCTGCGTCTGCAGCTGAAATTCGAGCTGCAGTTGGCACCACAGTGACACAACGAACTGTTACAAATCGGTTACTTCAAGGACAGCTCCGAGCCAGACGCGTTGTACAGTGCATTCCACTGACTCCAAACCACTGCCGTTTGCGACGTGAGTGGCGTCAGGCTAGAGCTCATTGGAGGACGGAGTGGAGATCTGTTGTGTTTTCTGATGAAAGCCGGTTCTGCCTTGGTCGCAGTGATAGCCGTTTGTTGGTTAGAAGCAGGCCAGGTGAACGCCTGCTAGTGACCTGTCTGCGGCCTAGACACACAGGGCCTACTCCTGGAGTTATGGTTTGGGGAGCAATTTCGTATGACAGCAGGAGCACTCTCGTGATTATCCCACGCACCTTGACTGCAAATTTGTACGTCAGTCTAGTGATACAACCTGTTGTGCTGCCATTCATGAATAGCATTCAAGGGGGTGTTTTCCAACAGGATAACGCTCGCCCTCATACCGCTGTTGTAACCCAACATGCTCTACAGAGTGTCGACATGTTGCCTTGGCTTGCTAGATCACCAGATCTTTCTCCAATCGAGCACGTATGGGACATCATTGGAAGACAACTCCAGCGTCATCCACAACCAGCATTAACCAACCCTGCATTGACCGCCCAAGAGCAACAGGCATGGAACTCCGTCCCACAAACTGATATCCGACACCTGTACGACACATTGCATGCACGTTTGCATGCTTGCATTCAAAATTCTGGCAGTTACACCGGTTACTAATGTACCAACATTTCACATTTGAAATGGCTCTTCCCGCCAATGGCTATACCTGTGATCTTGAAACTTTAATCAATTAAATATGTTACCTAGACAAATGTATTCCTAAAATTTCATTACTGTTCAATAATTTTTTCTTGTTTTTGGGATTTTTTTTTCCATTAGTGTATTTAATATGTTGCGCATTTTTACTTTTTCAATCCTAGAAATGATAAAAATTATAATCAGATAATTGATTTCAAGAATTTTCAGTTTTATATTTCGAGGAGAATAAAAAAAACATTTTTTAGAATTTATTTTAAAAATTTTTGCATTTTTAGAATTATTTTCCAGCTTCTGTGAGCACGATAACTAAAAAAAACGAAATGAGCAAGGTATATGATATCTGGCATGCTTTTTTTCCATGAAAAAGTGTATATCTCGATGAAATTTTGAATCCTACTCTTATACGAGCAAAAGCCTTTCTACAAAATAAAATTAATTTTAAAATTTTAAATTAATTTTTTGAAATTAAATTTAAATTAAAATTAAATTTTAGTGAAAATTTAATTTAATCAATACTTTAATCGTCAATTAAAATTTAAAATTAAATTTCCATGAAATCTTCCAGATTCATCCCTCATTTTCATCATTGTTACTATGTGTAATATATTAAAAATGAATTTTTGATATTACTTTTTGTTAATTAATATGTTAAATAATTAAAAAAAGAAAATTTTTATTTGAATTATTTTATCTCGAATACGCTGAGTGAAGGGAAAATGACTGACTAATTATTTGGCCTAGTTCCTGCTACTTCATTCTCATATCAAGCACGCTCATCTCTTAAAACATGAGTTTTTTTTAAAAAAAAATTTGAAATTCTTTTACTTTTATTTTCGTAGTTATATATCTAATTAATATATATTTAGCTGATATTGTAAAAATATCAAACAGATTGTTAAACAAATATTAAAACACTTATGGATTATTCTCATCCTAAAGTCACACTTTTTAGAAGTCATTGTAATGTTCAAAATATAAATACTATTAATAATTGCACCCATTTCATGGAATCCTTTTTAGTTTCTTAGGGAAATTCACTCTTCACTTTAAATTCATCTTCTATTGATCAATTATGGTGACATTACAGTGATAAATCTCTCTATTATCAGTCAGTTGAACAATTACAGTGAAAAATTAAAATATATAAATGAAAACCAAACTGAGTGGTCACCCTAAAATTTTCTAGCAATTTGAGATTTTCGCACATGCGCGAATCGTTGTAGGAAAATAATTATAAAACTTCTTTTTTTCTTTTAAATGACTTCAAGATACTAAAACCTTTTCCAATAAATTCCCTTGAAAAGTGGTACAAATATCTCCAATATCAGTTAAGTATTTGTCGATAGTTTTTTTCTTTCAAACATACATACGCTTTCAGAAGACGTCATTTATACTATGTATAGATTTAATCTATATCTATACTTATAATTAAGCTCAATGTGTGTGTGTGTGTTGGCGCTCTACAGGCCAGACCGTTGGACCTACAGCTACCACATTTGGTACATGTATACCTTGGAGGTCGGGAATATGCACCTCGGAACCCTTTTGTCGAATTTTTAATTAGAATTTGAATTAATTAAAATTTAAGAGAAATTTCGACGTTTTTCTGCGAAAATATTATCCGAAAATATTATCAGATAAACATGATTTTAACATCAATTTAAAGATAAAATAATTAGTTTTCTAATAGTATCAGTATTTTAACATTTAACTTAAGCTTCTATTTGTAATGAATTTTTAAAGAAGCATTTCAACTATATTTTTCAACAATATATTTCGGACAAAACAATAAAATTTAATCTGCAGGAGCACGTTACGAGTGGAAGGGGAAAAATTATCTTTTATCAATAGGTTGCCATCAGATAGATAAAAACTCAAATTAAAAAAATAAATAATTATTGCAAATTAAACATTTACAAATGCAATTTTCAGCACGTGTCTGCATGAAATGAAATAAATATGAAATATGTTTTTCTTTAAAAAAAAAGAAAATGCAAAGAATTTTTTGTGACTTTTACAATATTATTAATTAAATAAATCAGCTTTGTTTAATAATAGAAATGCATCTATAAAAAAGTCTAAATGAAGTAAATAGCTGCATAGTATGTAGCAAGAATCTATAAATTCTTTGAAAAATGAAGAATATTTAGCTTTTAATTAAAAAGAGATGAACTTGTGATATCAGTGTTTTAATGTATAACTCAAGCTTCTCTTTTTAACGAATTTTTAAAGAAATATTTTAACCATGTTTTTTTGAGATGGTGACTGGATAAAATAAAATAAAACAATGCCGGAAGTTCAAATAAAAAAAAAACTATCATCGCAAATCAAATCTAAAGAAATACAACTTTCAGCATGTGACTGGATAAAATAACATAAATATAAAATGAGATATCTTCTAAAAAAATAAATGCAAGGCAATGGATTTTATGATCGTTTGCAATAGATATATAATTAATTCCATAAATTATCTTTATTTACAGTAAACCTGGTTGAATTTAGACAGGATATGCATTGAAATCCTGAATTAATGGCATATTTCTATAATCGTTTGTAATATCTGTATCACTAATTCAATAATTTTTCCCCTTTTTCGCTTTCTTTAAAAAACATATTTAACATTTTGGCAACATCACCGAAAAAAACATTTTTAATATTTTGGAAGCATAATCGATAAATTGTTAGAGCATTAAACTCAAAAAGTTTTTTCGAATAAAGTTACCGACTCTTTAACTACTAATAACTGAATCTTTTAACTTTAACTATTTCTTAAATTTTGGCTAATGAATATGTGATTTAATTGAAAATTTTAGAACGCATTACTCATGGCAAACCAGCTGGTGGCCAAAGGCGGCTAGTATTGAATAAATTAAATAAACAAATAAATGAAATCTACTATCTTAAATTTCAAATTATGTGAGAACATTATTAAGTGATATGCCTTAGTTAATTTAAGTCATTAACCAGTTTAAACCGGTTTGAAACAATCACAAGACTTCTCTATTGGATCTCGACCGATTTTGAGATTTAAATAAAACTAATCGTTTTTTAAATATCGAAGCATGCGTAATCTGATAATGTCGTGATTAATTTAAACTAGTTAATGACTTAAATGAATTAGGACAACTCGTAAGAATTCTAAGAATGAATTTGGAAATCAAGTTGTAACTTAAGTTGGCGATAAATCTCCAAATGTGACAACCTTCGGCAGTATTTTGTAGTAACCCTAAACACGAAAAATGGATTCTCAAAAGCCATAAATCCCCAATTTGTTGCCTACGCATTTTGAGGCTTCAAAACCTCAAACCGAAACAATATCACGTTCTTACATGATAAAATAACTCTGTTCATTTAATAATTTTTTGAATAAATAATCTGAACAAAAATAATTTGAATTTTGAAATAATTTGATATTAATAAAATCATTTAAATTATTTAAAAGGTATCAAAATGAAGGTAAGATAAGATTCAATGTCTATATTATTTTTTTTTGTTACGTAATTCATTGTCACTCATAAACGGAATTATTATGGTGACATTTCTTATTTATCGTCTTATCACCAATGATGTTAAATAAAGTCTTATCTGGGCAAATACTGTGTGATAATGGTATTATCGTTTTTGTTGAGATGTTTTTAAACTTGGAGCGTTGAATCTCAGATAAGAAAAACTGGAAAAATAAAAATGATATATTTATATCTATGTAAATAGTATATTAAAGAATACACACTGATTTTTTTTTTCATGTCTGACCTACATTCACTAAAATTTAACACAATTTCTTGCAGTAATATTCAAATGTAATGTCATCTTCTGCTTTGTGAAAGTAAGGAATTACATATTTATATGAATAAAAAATCTATTGGTATACATAGTTAATTAATTATTTATACAAATATTTCTTTGTTCTTGCACTGAAAGGTTAAACGATGCAATAACAGTTTTCTCAATTTTTCTAATTTTTCTTAATAAGTGATTTAACTTCACTTTTTAATAAACAGGTTTAAATAAATAAATTCCAATCAAAGTTTTTATATTATGTGAGAATATGATGTTGTTTCGGTTTGAAGTTTTTGAAGCCTCGAAATGAGTATGCAACATATTGGCGATTTATCGCTTTTGAGGCGTCAATTTTCCGCTTTTACGGTTATTAGAAAATAATGCTGAAGATTGTCACAGTAAGTGATTTATAGCCAATTAAAATTATGACTTGATTTACAAATTCATTCTTCGAATTCTTATGAATTTGTCTTAATTTATTTAAGTCATTAGTTTAAAACGGTTTGAAAAGATTACGAGACTGTCAGATTACGCCTGCGTTGATATTTAGAAAAATGACGGTGTTTTCTTCATCTCAAAATCGGTCGAGCTCCAATAGAGCAGTCACGTGATTGTTTGAAACCGGCTTAAACTGGTTACTGACTTAAATTAATTAAGACAAATGACTAGAAAAATAATAGCGTTCTCACATGATAATTTGAAATTTACGATAGTAGATTTCATTTATTTAAATTATTTTTACAAAATTAAGTAGCATCTATACAGTATAAATGACGTCTCCTGAAAGTATATGTATGTTTAAAAAAGAGACTATTCGTTCTTTGTATACCTACGATTTGTCTTAGTTAATTTGAGTCATTAACCAATTTAAACTGATTTGTCATTTATTTTTATTATTAATTACCAATTATTTAATTGCTAATTTTAATCCATAAGCAGTTATTATTATTATTTCATTAAAATCATAATTTACGCTTCTTTAAGGGTATGTGCAGTTTTTTTCTATTTTACATTCGATTTCGTTAGAAATAAATAATTAAATAATAAACTAACTCAAACCGCATTGCCATCGCTATTAGGAAATTATCAGCTGATATATCTTGCTTTTCTTCAGTGGAAAGTTATTTACATAAACAATTTTTAATATAATTTGTTTTAAAATAAAAAATAATAATATGAGTAGTCTTTTATTAATTAATATAATTTTTTCAAAGCTGCCGCCTTTTTTAGCGAAGCAGAAGCGCAAACACTTATTGAAATTTTCAGCAATGAGTTGTAAGTCTTTTACCTTTTGTTGAAGCAAGCAAGCCAGATGATAATTCAAAGTTTCTTTTAGCTTGAGTGGCATCACGCTATTTATATGTTCTACTACTAGAGCCTTGCGTATCGAACTTGTTTCTGAGTTTTCTGTTGACAAGCTTCTTTTGACCTTACAAAGATTTGTCAGTAGAAGAGAACTTTCACAAGCTATATATAGTGACAACGCCACTACCTTCTATAGTGCAAACAAAAAATTCATCTTCCTTTGGAATGCATTGACTTCAGCGAAAGTGCTGCAATTCTATGCTCACAATGGTATTGTTACGGATTTCCTATCCTAAATCTGTCTGGTTCGTTCACCTGTATAGTGGGTGCGTACGGTGTGTGAAGAGATGAACACACAATGATCATTCCTTTAGTTACAGACGAGACGAACACACAGCAGCACACAATAACAACAGTAGCTCACAAGTAGTAACAATAACCGCAGCACTGGCTATAGTAATAGACGCTGCTTCCTTAACAGACTACAAGGCACACAGCTCAGTTCAACACTTAGCTTGGCGCCGCCACTTCTTGTCTTCACCTCTGGTGAACTCGTTATCTAATGTCGATTCCGACTACTCTGCTCTCAGCGCGTAATGATTGTTCACGGAGCACCAAGCCCAACAGGTAGGGGCAGAATCTCCGTCAATGAAAAGGTATTATTAGGCCTGTCTGTCGGTGTTGGTCGTGACCATCTCCGCTGGTATCTGAGTTGTGATGAGGAAAGGCCAGGCACAAATGCCTAGTGAACTGTAGGTCTGGCGAGTTCAGGAGGAAAGAGAAGGTGGGAGCCAATCATGGAGGTAGGGATTAGCAGGCGTACTCGTGAGAGCCAATCGGAAAGCAGCCGCTGGAAAGTATGCTATTGGATGTCAGGATGAGTTGGGACTACTCTGCTCTCAGCTTGAAACTGTCTCCCTTATATAGTCCCAAGAGGCGTGGCTAGAAATATCTCGACCAATCAGGGCGTATCTGGACGTATCTTGGCTCCTAATGGACGAATCGGAAAATTCTGGATGTTTCGGGTCCTTTCCATTTTGTCGTCAAAATTGCCAAATTCTTTGCCAATTAGCCAAATAATCGCCAAGTTTATCGCCAAGCTCTGGGATCATTTATAAGAGCATCCGCAGCATCCAGTACAGAATACTGCAAATCATTTGTTCCAGTGAATTAACCAATCATGCTGGGAAGCAGCATTACAGTGTCATAACAGTATAAAGGGGAAGTTTATTGCATCAAGAGCAGCTTGGTGGGAAGGATGGTGGGAGTGAATAATATGTCTATCCAAACGATGCCTTCGAAAATCCCTTTGTCGCCCATTACTAGATGAAATTGACTTAACTAGGTATTAGTGGGAATAGAAGCCTCACTCAGCTGTTGACCTTTGATTTAGGAGCTTGGTGAGATAGATACAGAGGAGGCTTTGACTAACTGGTCGAAAGTTGACCACTGTTCCATTCCGAACCCGAGTCTAGAAATAACAAGCTCACAAATGTTTACAGGCAACAGCAAGACCTATTGAATACATTCTGGAAAAGGTGGTCCAAAGATTATCTTTTAGAGTTACGTACATACCGTCAAGTAAGAAAGGTAAAGCAATCACCAAGAGTACGACTAGGAGACTTGGTCCCATTGCAGGAAGATCTACGATCACGACAAATGTGGAAGAAAGGTCTCGTGATGAAGTTCACCAATGGTCGGGAAGGAAGAATTCGCTCCAGTATCCTTCGTGTCAAAGGAAAGGAGATTCCCCCGCACAACTCAACTATTCATACCTCTGGAGATTGGCCTAAGTGGGGAGGATGTTGCAGCAAGCAAAACAGCAAATAATTCAATAATATAGTTTCTTTTAGCTTGAAATTTCTCACTATTTATTTATTGTTATTCTAAATTTACTTTATACTTGTATACCTCTATTTTACTATAGAATAAATATATATTTTTACGGATTTTCCTATCTTAATTCTGTCGAGTTCATTTTACTTGCATAGTGGATCATTGTGTACTCATCTCTTTTCACACCATACACACCCATTATACAGGTAGAAAGAACCTGACAGAATTAGGATAGGAAAATCCGTAAAAAATTTGGTCTTTTCCCTTTTTCTTAACGCCATAGACTGGCTGCCTTATACATAGTGATGGAAGGCGGGGCTAAAATCTTCTGGACCAATCAGGAGCAATCTGGATGTATCTCGGCTCTTAATGGACGGATCGGGAAAATTCTCGATGTTTCCATTTTGTCGCCAAAATTGCCAAATAGTCACCAAGCTCTGGAACCTCTGACGTTACACCTAGGCACTATTCAATACAAATTACTGTAAATCTGTCTTCCTTATGATGACAGTATTAGCGCGGGAAAGCAAAACTACAAGTTCGTAACAATATTATACTAATATCGTCGTCATACTCAATAATTTTAATCTATTCCATTCGAATCGAAGTCATCGCTTTGATCTTGAGGGTGTTGATCGGGTGTCGTGTCATTGAACTCAGACATTAGTGACAAATTTGGCGTCTTTAACAACAAAAGGGAAAATGCTGAAAACTTTGAGAATTTTATCGATTCCGTCAAATAAACTACGATACGCCCTGCTCGGCCCGCCACCGGGGAGCTATAAAAGGCCGGAAGTTATAGCTGTACGAGGATCCCCTCTCCTGCTGAATTCTGTCTGGCCACTTTGTATACTGTGGATGTTTTTACAAATGGATTTCTACTTGAGGGTTACTGTTGTTTTTTGTGTGCTGCTGTGTGTTCGTCTCATCTGTACATATTTTTCATCTTTGTGCTGTCTTGTTTTCGAGTAGATAAACATCAATGGTTTTTCTTATTGATACCGGCTGATGGTGCTCGCTCGCCATACATCCACTACAAAATGAACTTGGTGATCAGTAATAATATCAATTCAATGCAAGACTAGTATAGCTTAATGAAATTTAATAAGTAGCAGGGGACCATAGAGTTGAATTTTGTGTAATTATTTTGTATTTGTGAAATAAATAAATATTAATTTCTTTGATTTTTTTTTTGAAAATATCACCCTTTGGGTTGGGCGAATATTTTATATTTAATTATAATATATTAAAGAAAAGAACTTTAAAAAGTTTAATGCGCCAATTTTCTTAATTGCTTTATTTTGTATACTTACTAAATGGTAGTCTCTTAGATGCATTTTCTAATTTTCAACCAATGTCATTTCTCCATACTTTCATTGTAAAAAATGCATTTCTAAGAAATAAGTTTTAAATGAAATTGTTAAAGAAAAGCTTGAAAAATTATTTCTTTGATTGATTAAAGTATCCGACTACGTTGAAAACACTGGTATTCGACCACATTGGCGATTTTTTTAAAAAAAGTGTTATTTCTTGTAATTCGGACTTTTCCCTTTCCAAAAAGTTTGTTTTTTCTTAGAAAAGGAGCGTCTAACCTATTGCCCACAGGAATTTTCAGAAAATTTTATTTTTCAGCTAAAATTTGTCTTTAACTTCAATTTTAATAAAAATTATCCACCATTAACATGATATCCCAAAAACTAATAGAGGTATACGCATAAAAATATCAGAGTGTGTTTAAAATAGTATTGGCCATGAAATAAACCAAAAGTTTTATTGTTGGCGAAATACTTTTTCATTTATAGGTGTTTTTAGAAAAATTAAGTTGCGAATTTATGGAAAAAAGGCATATATACATAGATTTTTACCCTCAACTTTTTAGCGTCTCAAAATGTTTCTTAGATTTTGGTTCATTTCATTCGTCATTATATACTATAACTTGTGCGCAAACAAAAATAGGATTGCTTCATTACAATTTTGTGTAGAATGTTAACCGTTTTGGTTAAATTTCACTAAAATTTACTACGCATTTTCCTATTTCACAAAATATATTATATTCTCAAATAATATTTTTGCATTTATAATGTTTACAATTGACAATACATCTAAAAATCATAAATAGTTTTTAAAAGATGAAATTTTTAATTTTTTTTCCTTCGAACGTAGTCGGATACCTTAATCCAATTCCAATCCAGAAAATTTCAATAGATACGCAGATAACTTTTCATCATTATGTATATACAGGGCGATTCGTGAATAAGCCCTGATTTTAAAATTAAATATCTCTACAATAAAGATCGATAGAATTATGCGGTACGTTTATTAGCAAAACTGTAAAAATGCTGTACAAAGGTTTAGAAAATTTAGCTACGAAAATCGTTAACAGATGGCGCTCTCATCACAATGCCCATGGACGCTTTCAGCGTGACGTCAAAATGAAAAATGACTCCCGATCTGACTCCTTGTGACTTCTTTCTGTGGGGAGCATTGAAAGACACTGTCTATAGAAACAATCTCGCCACTCTAGATGAGCTTGAATCGTTGATTGGTGTTGCATGCAAGACGTGATGTCAAATTTCATTGCTCGATTTCGCCATCTCATTGTTTCGAACGGTGAACATTTTGAAAAAATTGTATTTTGATTGCAAAGACTGCATCACTTAAAAAAATAATTTTATTTTAAGACTCCTTTCAGAGAAAGAGTTTTCAGCGTAGAGCGATTTTTACGATTACGATTTTTGTAACTAAATTTTCTAACTTTTGTACACAATTTTTACACTTTTGCTAACAAACCACAGTTTGCATCATAATTTTATTTTTGTAGAGATATTTAATGTTGAAACCAGGGCTTATTCGCTGATTACCCTGTACTTACGAGAAAAACTGAACTTGTTTTCTACGATTAGACACGGTTCATATAACATCCCAATTACATGATAAAGAACAATTACATTTGTTATAAAACATTTAATTCGTTTTTATTCTCTGATTCTATGACGATATCAAATGCCAATTATTAATGTAACTTAATCGAGTCGAATAAGATTTCCAGCCGTGTAATTGTGTTGCAGTTTTATACTTTTCTTGTTATTCTGCTGTGGATTTTGTCATAAATCTTTCATTGACCTTTAAAAGGGCCATTTTTTTAGTAATAATGTATTAAATTGCTTTTGAGATTGAAATTTAGTTTAGGAAATAAATTCATTGAGTTTTTTTAAATAAAATAATAATAATTTGTAAACTGGTTGAATTAATTAATCATTCATTAGCAAATCAAATATCGTTATTGTCAGCAATAAGAAATTGAAGCACCTAAATGTTCTTGTTTTAATCGAAATATTTGGTAGATCGTGCTCCAATTTGGTACATGTATATCTTGGATATCGGAAATATGCATTTCTGATACCTTTCATTGAATTTTTAATTAGAAATTTATTAATTAAAAATTAACTTTCTCGCCAAAAATTCTTTTCATTTCCTCACCATCAAATGAGTAAGGCTTCCGTTTCTTTTACACGCTAGGACTATTTTCTGCCGTTTATTTCAAATGATTCTGTTTATTTTCTTATTGTTTGAAGTAATAAAAATCAAACATTATCAATTAATCGATCTTTTAGATTCATTCTGAAGTGTTTTTGAATTAAAACAAAACAGAATAATGAAAATTAAAATTTTCCAATCTACAACAGTTACCCCAACTGGTGTAGAAATTTCACACATTTGCATGGTGATGACTGGCAATTTGCATAACGATAACTGAAAATTCATACATGCGATTTTGTTCTGATTGCTGACAATAATTGGTTTGCTATTTTGTTTTATTTCAGGTACACATTGAAATAAATTGTTTTTAGGTTAGTTGTGAGCTTTTGTAATCAAATTGTATTTATTTTAGTTATATATTTTTCATAAATGCTTATGGTTTTAAGTACATAGTTTACTAAATTTTTTCTCTTTCGCTAAATGCCTTATCACACGGTGAAATTTATATTGATCTGTGCTTTCGCGTGTAAGTAAACGCGATAATTCTAAAGCCTATTGACTTGAATATATGAATTTGATTCTCAATTTGGTAAATGGTTTTATGTCTGCAATTGTAATTCTTTGTCAAATTTGGGGGTATTATTGGCCTCTGAAAAAAGGTCCAAAACAGCCATTCGATTATCTGGCATTTTTCTTTTAATCTCATCTCAGCGATTGATCGCCAACTAATATACCGTTTTAAGACTGTTATTTGCCAGTGGCGAGGATTCATTAATGTATATATATTAAGGCCTTATCACACTGCAAAATATCGTCTGCACTTTCCGTCAGCAATTTTCCGTTTCTACCCTCAAAAACCGGTCAAGCAAGTTTCATAATCGACAACTTTTTCTTACCAGCTTAAAAATGTTGTCGGAAATATTGTCCGGAAACGAAATTTAACCAATCACGTGAAACTTTGAAATGACGTCACACAAGTGAAGTCACTTTCATTGTCGTTTGCTAACGGAAAGTGCCGAAGATATTTTGCCGTGTGATAAGGCCTTAACGGAGTTGGGTTTAGCATGTTTTCGGCTGATTATTTCAAACTATTTTGCTTTTATTATTTTACTTTTTGATACATTTTAAACCAAGCATTGTTAATTAATTGATCTGTTCATGATGAATCAGAGAAAATTATGTTGAAAATTTCTTGCGATATTACATAAATTAAGAAAGATATTCTGTAGTTCCTATAAAGTTTAATGCTCGGCTACTCTGTTTTCAGAACTCACATTAAAAAGGCTTTGTTTCAGTAAAAAATGTTCTTATATTAATTGCAGTTTAATCATTTCTACTTTAATTTAAAGCATAAATTTTACCGGATCTAACAGAAAATGAGAAAGATACATATTAAGTTCTGGCTGAAGGCCTTTATAATATTATGAGTGAATTATATGACTGTCAAAATTTGAAGATTTAAAGTATTTTAATGGAGATGCTATTAAAATAAGAGTTACATCAAATATTTAATTATTAAAATTTTAAAGGGGAATTTTAAAGGGAATTAAGATTGGCGAACCGTCAGATCGTCAAAGGCGGCTAGTTGATAATAATGAATAACAAATTTGATGGGCCGCGGTGGCCTGGTGGTAAGGTCTCGGCTTCGGAACCGGAGGATTTCAGGTTCGAGACTCAATTCTACCGAAGAACCGTCGTGTGAGGGGTCTCTTGCACGTTAAATCTGCCAGGGCAAACGTCCTCCCACTGGTGTGGTGTGGAGAGGGAGGCGCCAGTTCAGGTATAGTCCTCGCCATCTGACCGTGGTTCAAAATGACGAGGTCCATCCCCAAATAGAACTCGTGTTGCTTTAAACGGGAAGTTAATATAACTAAACTAAACATAACTAATTTGATTTCCAGATAAATTGATAAATAGTAATAACAATGAATAATTAATTGCATTATTAAAGCAACATTATGGAATTTAAATATTTAATAGTTTGCACTTAGTAATTTTTTTAGTAATTTCAAAAATTATTAAGATATCCAACTATGTTATAAACACTGGTTATTGACCACATTGGCGGTTTAAAAAAATTCTTATTATTTCTTGTAGTTCAGACTTTTCTCATCCTAAAAAAGTTTACCTTTTCTAAGAAAAGGAAGCCCTGACCAATTATCCAGGGTCACATATTTTTCAAATAAAATTTGTCTTTATCTTCAATTTTTTCAAAACTTTAATTTTCATGGAAATTCAGCACCGTTAACATGATATCACAAAAACGAATAGAGGTATTTACATTAAACTTTCAGTGTGTATTTTAAATAGCATGGGCAATGATATGAACCAAAAGTTTCATGGTTGGTGAAATACTTTTTCATTTATGGGTGTTTTTAGAAAAATTAAGTCGTGAATTTATGGAAAAAAATGCATATATACGTATATTTTTATCCATAACTTCTTTGCATCTCAACATGTTTCATAGATGTTGGTTCATTTCATTCATCTTCATATTCTATAACTTGTGTGCAAAGAAAAATGGGATTGCTGCCTTAAAATTTTGTTTAGAATATTAACCGTTTTGGTTAAATTTCATTAAAATGTACTACAAATTTTCTCATTTCTCAAAATATATTATATTTTCAAATAATTGTTTTTGTGCTTACAGTGTTTATTATTGACAATACATCTAAATACCATAAATAGTTTCTAAAAATTCCAATTTTTCAAATTTTTTCCCTCGAACGTTGTCAGATACCTTAAGTGATAACAGTTTAATGAAATATAAAATAGTGTATCACGGAAATATATTTTAGCTCCATTTGTGGATAAGTTTTTCCTGCAGATGGGTGATGCGGATATTACGAGAATTCTTGGTAGATTTTGAATTTTCACATGTTTTCCTTCAGTTCTTTTTTGCTTGCTTATTTTGAACAATAGCATTTTACAGAATACTTTCTGTAACCCGACAGCCCCATTAATAAACTGCTCATGTTGGAACATACCATTTGGTGATGAGTCATTAAAACTTGAAATTTTTGCCATTTTAACCCATTTGCATCTTTAGCGTGTATATACGCTCAATTTTCCTGATCACTATCACTGGAGCGTATATATACGCTGCATCATATTATATGCTATGCATATAATATGATATATACTATATTCATGTTATATACTATATACCTATATGATCCCACATTTGACATATTACCACACTAAACAAAATAAATAACAAATAATGCTCAAAAATGACTTTTTTCTACTTTTATACAATTTTACACCTAAATAAGAAATAAAAAAAATTTCCGTGATATGGGCCTTTTTTTCATTATTTCAAATGATGCAAATGGATTAATGTAGTAGTACTCAACGCTTTAACATATTTTTCCTACAATGAATTGTTGACTAACAAAAATGTATCATTATATAATTCAGTGATGTCTAAATGATTCTGGAAAATCCGGATACTCTTGATTATCCGACAGGTGCCCAATACCAAATCTGACGGATTAGAGAAAGTACTGCGTTTCAATTTGAAACTTGTGTGTTCATGACACACATAGTTAATTCAATTCTGAAGATTGTAGCTGCACTACTTTATTCGGAAGATGATCGGAGATTGCTATCCATAATGATAGAGCAATATATATATATATATAACTAGCCGCTTTTGGTGACCAGCTGGTTCGCCATGAATAATGCGTTCTATAATTTTTAATTAAATCAGATATACATTAGCCTTGAAACAATTCCGGGCATTGATTGGCCTGAAATTAAAAAATTTTTCCGTGATGCTTCAATATTAAAAGTGTTTTTTTAAAGAAAGCGAAAAAGGAAAAAAAAAATATTGAATAAATGATATAGATGTTGCAAACGATTATAGAAACCTTGGATTTGCATTTATTTTTTTAGAAACTATCACATTTTATAATGGAAAAACAATTATTGAATTAATGATACAGATATTCCAGACGATTATAGAAATATGCCATTAAGTCGGAATTCCAATGCATATCCTGTCTAAATTCGATCAGATTTACCATAAATAAAGATTTGTTGAATAAATGATTTAGATATTGCACACGATTATATAAACCTTTGCCTTGCATTTATTTTTTTAGAAAATATCACATTTTATGTTTCTTTTATTTTATCCAGTCACGTGCTGAAAGTATCATTTCTTTAGACTTGATTTACGATGATAGTTTTTTTTTTTTATTATTTGAACTTCCGTCATTGTTTTCTTTTATTTTATCCAGTCAGGTGTTCAAAAAAACATGGTTAAAATATTTCTTTAAAAATTCGTTAAAAATAATAGCTTAAGTTATACATTAAAACTCTAATACCATCAGAAAGCTAATTTTTTTTATCTTTAAATTGATGTTAAAATCATGTTTGTGCGATAATATTTTCGGAAGTTTTAGCGGAAAATCATCGAAATTTCGCTTAAATTTTAATTAATTCAAATTCTAATTAAAAATTCTAAAAAAGGGCTCCGAGGTGCACATTCCCAACCTCCAAGGTATACATGTACCAAATTTGGTAGCTGTAGGTCCAACCGTCTGACCTGTAGAGCTCCAACACACACACACACACACATTGAGCTTTATTATAAGTATAGATGACAATCGATATTGTTAATATATTGCTACACATAACGACAAGGCAGTGATAACCTGGTTGGTAGAGCGTCAGTCTCGTAACCGAAAGGTCGCGGGTTCTGTCCTCATCTCGGCCGAAGACCGCCGTGTTGGCTAATGGCAGTTATGGCACGTTAAATAGGTCGTGACTGCAAAGTCCTCCAAGTTCCCATAACAAATTATACCTCTGGATGTACTGAATCAGGGATGAGTTGGTCCCTGATTTTGATCTAAATTCTGACTTGCAGATAGATGAATGAGTGCATGAATGAGTTCGACCTCCTCCTGAAAAGGGTTGAGTCGTGTGTGTTCGAGCAAAGTCGTACTTTCACCTTAACGGTGCTCGTTAACAACGCAAGGTGCACACCTCTGCTTTAATTCGAAAGGTGCACACCTCTGCCTCATTCGTGCTTGATATGACCAAGTGGCATTAGACCAACTACTACCAGAACTGCTTATAAGGCGGTTCTTGGGTGAAATACGGTCTCAAACTAGGAATCTCCGGTCTCGAAGCTGAAACATTGCCGGCGTAACATTGCCAGAGGGAAGAAATCATGTAGACCAATTATTAAAAACGACGCAAAGCTTTAGTTTTTTTTAATGCAAAATTTTAGTTTTTTTTTTCTCGTATTTTGTTCGATTTTTTTTTGTTCTCCTCATCTTGACTTAAAGTCACAGTTTCGTATAACCCTGTATTTTCCATGGGAGTTGTAAGACTCCCGCTCCTCGGCTCTCAACGAAGAAGGTTTCAAACCGGTCAGGACCGGTGAGAAGCTTCTGAAAGGGACCAAGAGATAAGAACGGAAGGGAGGAAGGACGAGAGACACAGTAGGAAGGTGGTGTCGTTCGCCAGGAACGGATTTGGTATAATCGAATGTTATTCTATGTATATTCTGTAAATATAGAACTAATACAATAATCAAGAATATGATGGTTTCATGTACTCCTTTCTACACAAAGGATAAATGATGGTATCATAAAATGATTAATAAATGATGATAATGATAGTATATCACTTAGTTAAAATATATACGAGATTCCAAGGAATGACGGGCTGGTTGTCTTTTTAAACAGTTTATTTTTAACAGCAAACTTAACAACATTTAACAATGTACAAATTTTAGATAAAGACATGTGAGCAATTAATCAGAGTAAAAATATAATTTCAAATTAGATTCCGAGATGAGATATATTCGGTAAGCCATTCTAGAAGCTACCGTCATGAAAACTAAACCGTATTACACACACACACACAAACACATCTAACATATTTGTAAAGTGTTTTAACAGCTCAATGGGGATGCAGGTCCCATCATCTGTAAATCTTGTGATATAGGACTTAAGTGAAAATGGAACTGACCTTATTTGTTTAATGTGTGCATCATAAAATGATTTGAATCATGAAAAGAAATTAACTGGTACAGAGTAAATTGAGAAAAAAAAATAAGAAAGGAAAAAAAAAAGTGTGATGAAGAGTACTTAGGGAGAATTAAAGGGCAAGTGAACAGCGTGGTCTGCGTTTATTTGAATTTTCGTAGTGATCATAAATTGGGAGATTTTGCAAGGTGGAATTGTCAATGTAAATAATATTACCATAGAAGTTTTGTGCAAGTTTGATCATGAATTGTTTTATAGGTGGAATGCTGAGGGCTTTGAGAATATCTTCATTTCTATGGAACCATCTAGCTTTTGCAATCATACGAACATTTTGTTCTCAAGGGAGATGATTCTTTGGAGATTGGTTTTAGCAGTTGCAGCCCAAACAGGGCAGGCGTGTGTGAGGATTGGTCTTAGGTTTGCCGGGTAAATCAGAACTTTACCATCTAGAGAGAGACCCGAGTTTCTACAGATCAACTGAACATAAATTTTTTTTTTTTACATGCATATACATACTTACGATACCACGTGGGTTTCGCGGTATCATCCCACATATCATGCGATTGAATTCGTTTGCAACAAGATCAGAGTCAATTTAGAAATTGCCACTTAAGATAAATGGATTAAATGCGGCACCAGCCATCTTGAAAATAATGCTAAAAACAAACGCTACATGTGGTGAGAGAAGAGAAACTGTACTGGAGTAAAAAAAAATGCAACAAATATTTGGATCTTGCATTTGTTATTAATTTTCCGTTGGAGCCAGATCCTAATAGTAATGATTACCCTCTAACAATGTTAAAGATTAAAATCCGAAAGGTTGAGAGTTTCATGCTAAATTTACGATCCATTCGAAGGGATTTGATGCTGTAAATTCTACAATTCTACCCCAGATGAGATCATTAGAAGGAAGGATAGAATTAGTACCAAACACCAACATGCGGGTGATGAGTTTCATATGCAATATACATATTAGTTCCGTTTCTCGGTTGATGGCAATAATCGGCAGATAACTGAAAACCCAGTCATGCGTGCCTCGCTTAATTAGTTACCTGAGGTACAATTATTCAGTCTTTAAATCTCGGAAAATAGCCTACATTAATTTAGTATAATGGTTTAAATTTCATTTCTAGTGATATTAGTGACATAACTTAAAAGTCTGAGAAAATTTGAAATTTAAACAACAAAAATGATGTCCCTAAAAGTTTCTGGCAAACAAAATCATGGACTTTAGTAAATATTGCTAAGACATTGGCAAGAAATATTTAAGAAATATTAAGGTATCCGACTACATTCGAAGGAAACTTTTTGAAAACATTGTTTTTTTTTAAAAAAAAACTATGGTTTTTAGATGTATTGTCTATTATAAAGCAAAAGACTATAAACACAACACAATTATTTAAAAATATAATACATTTTGAGAAATAGAAAAATTTATTATAAATTCTAATGGAATTGAATCAAAACGATTAACACTCTACACAAAATTGTAACACAGCAAGCCTATTTTTCTTTGTATGCATGTTATAAAATATAATGTTGAATGAAATGAACCAAAATCTAAAAAAATATTGAGATACAAGAAGTTGTGTAAAAATATACATATATATTCATTTTTTCCCATAAATTCACAACTCGCCTTTTCTAAAAACACCTGTAAATGGAAAAGTATTTCACCGACAATAAAACTTTTGGTTCATTTAATTCCCCATTTTATTTAAAATTTACACTGAGATGTTTATGTAACTACTTCTATTAGTTCTTGACATATCGCGTTAACGGTGGAGAATTTTTATGAAAATTAAAAATTTGAGAAAATTGAAGTGAAAGAGAAATTTTAACTGAAAAATATGTAACCCTGGATAATTAGTCAGGCCTTCCTTTTCCTAGAATAGATTATCTGTTTTGGAAAGAGGGAACTACAAGAAATAAAAAACTAAAATTCACCAATGGGGTTCAAAACTTGTATTTTTAATGTGGTCGGATACCTTAATCTTTAATGTGAAATTAGCACTTTTACTGAATGTATCGCGTGAATCCTTGGCGAGCGTATTGGCGATTAATTCCTAACATGCCATTAATAGTATCCAAAAATCGAATTTCTGATTTAAATATGTTTTCCCAATCAATTGAAAACAAGATTTCACATAGTGCTTCTATTGCAGTTTCAAAATCATATGCTAAATTTGATATATTGAAATCACTGTGTTTTTGAATTATTGCGTTTATATGCTCCTAAAAGTAATCACCGATAGATGGTCAATCCTTGTTAGATTTGGCTAAAAATGTTATAGGTGTCTATATTATAATAGATGTCATGTCTACGCCGAATGCTATCCATTTAGATGTCTACATTTCGTAATCATGTTAATTTATATTCGAACAGCCGGATAGACAGACTTCTTTTGAGCGAATTTGAGTGTGATACAAATATAAAAAGTTGGTGTAAGAACCATATACTGAATTCCATCCATCTAATTCAAAGCTTTTTTTTTTCATTATTAGTAGTACAACCATTTACAAAATCTGTTTTTCGCATTCTAGAAGATCTGGAATGAGTATAATTGTCGAAATCTCGAATTAGAATTGTTGTTGTTGTTATTCCTAATGACACTTGTCATTGACAAGCCCGCTGACTAAAGAATTCGCGAATTTAAGCCCAATTCTTTTGCATCTCTTGTTTATCAGTAGCGCCATCTAGGGCAAAGAGTATGAATTAGCTACTCACGCATCACAGCCCTTTTTACATGGCGGACATCACTCATCCATAGATGGCAATTTTGACCTGTATCAGAGAACGATCACTTCTGAATCAGTACCTTCAGTGGTATCACTATCGACTTGGAGAACGTGTTATCACGACAGATTTATACGTGTGCCAGCAATCCCACACACGAGTGTCTACGACCAGCAGAGTTCAAACTGCCACCCCAAATAATGATAATCCAAAGCCCTACCAGCCAATGCTTCCTCATTATGTGCCTCATATGAGAGAAGTAAAAAAAAAGAAAAGTTTTTTTTTTAAGATTTGAAATACTACATACAATTAAAGATATATTTAAACAAGTTTTTATTATCTTGGCCCAATAACTTATCTCTAAACTTTAGAGATAAGCGTATGATTCCAGTGGAAAAATTTGTTTCAAATTAGGTAAATAATTCTATTTTATGCTGATTAAATAAATAAATGTACTGAAACTCCTTCTAGAAAATCTAAACTTTTGTTTCATTTCCCTCTATCAATTACTAAAATATTTTCGGTATATTTATATTTTTAACAAAACTGTCATTTTATTGATATGTTTCCTGTAACAAAGTATTGTTCATTAGATGTAACTTTTAATGGCAGCCATTGAAATGGATTTAGAGCGACATAATTAGTTTTGATAATAGCAAAATAGAACTTTTTTTTGCATTTTAAATGTTAACGACTTATGAATATTTTAGTGAATTTTAATAACAAAATAAAAAAGCTATATTAAAATTTAGATTTTTCTTATTTTAGTAGCTATATATTTATTGAATGTCAAAGCATAAAATATTTTTCAATTGTAAGTATATATATCCATCTCTAACCATTTAAATATTAGCTATTCGGTCACAATTAAATTAGTTTTCAGTCTATGCAGGATGCTTTTTTAAATATTATTCATTGGATATGTTACCGTTAAAGTATATAATGCAGTTATTTCATAGAATACCTAGTTATCCCATAAAATAACTGATCGTGTCCGTTAAAGTAAGCCATATGTTATTAATTTGACAGTTTAACTAGTTATTTCATAGATTAACAATCTGCAGCCAATTAAAGTGTAAAATAATCTATATAATATATCTTGCTTTTTAGTATAAGGTACATTTACCTTTCGTTTAACAATATGGAAAGTAGCGGGGGAAAAAAGTTAATTTCGAATTCAAATAAAAATAATTTTTGAAAGACGGCAAAAATACCAAAGTACAATTATATTCCCGATCCCAGTTCAGTGTCTGCGAATAAAAATTAATTAAAATCGAAGAAGTATCGGATGTAGAAATATCGCTCCGGTCGGTTGCTACAGCTCAAAGTTTAGGTACTGGTCAGGGATTTAAAAAATGTTCATGTTTGGAGAAAATCGAAGTGAAAGACTAATTTTAACTGAAAGACATGTGACCGTGGATGATAGGTGAGGCCTTCCTTTTCCTAGCCTAGAAAATATAAACCGTTTTGGAAAGAAGAAAGTCTGAACTACAAGAAATAACAATTAAAAAAGAATTCACCAATGTGGTCGATAGTCAGTGTTTTTAACGTAGTCGGATACCTCAAGCCATGATATATTTGCATCCAGAAATGAATTTACCAGGGCAAAATCTTTTATGATATAAATTTCAATGGGTTTTCTTTACGGAAAGTATCGAATTGATTCTGTAAGTAAGCTTAGTTTAGTGTATTAACGTTCCGTTTTAAAGCAACAAGAGAGCTATTTTGGGACGGACCTCGTCAATTTGAACCACGGTCAGATGACGAGGACGACACCTGAACTGGCACCCTTCTCTCCCTACCACGCCACACCAGCAGGAGGACATTTGGCCTGACAGGTTTAACCTGCAAGAGACTTCCCTCACACGACGGGTCTTCGGTGGAATCAAGTTTCGAACCTGAAACCCTCCGGTTCCGAAGCCGAGACCTACCACCAGGGCATCGCGGCCTGTATGAAAAGTTAGAATAACATTTCAGATAAGTAAAATTAAGAATGTTATAACATTTAGAACTAAGAGCATTTAAATTTTAGAATTTAACATTCATTTCATACTGTTATAACATTTCAGAAAATAAAATTTTAAGTACGTATTTATTGATGTAAGCAGCATATATTGTTATGTAGTAATACTATTTTTCTTTGTACACAAGTTATAGAATATTAAGATGAATGAAATAACCAAAATCTAAGAAAAATCTTGAGATGCAAAGAAGTTACAGGTAAAAATATGCGTATATATACATTTTTTCCATTAATTCACAGCTTAATTTTTTTAAAAACACCAATAAATGAAAAAGTATCTCACCAAAAATAAAACTTTTGGTTTGTTTCATTGCCCATATTATTTAAAACTCACGCTGAAATTTTTATGTAAATACTTCTATTAGGTTTTGGGATATCATGTTAATGGTGGATAATTTTTATAAAAATTAAAATTGAAGTGAAAGACAAATTTTAGCTGAAAAATATATTTTGCTTAAAATTCCTTTGGATAATAGGTCAGACCTTGCTTTGCTAAGAAAAAATAAACTGTTTTGGAAAGAGAAACGTCTGAATGACAAGAAATAACCTTTTTTAAAAAAATCGCCGATATGGTCGAATACCAGTGTTTTTAACGTAGTTGGATACCTTAATTGCTTAATTAATTTTTGTTGCTTAAATTTTTCTTTCTAAAATTTGTTTGCAAGGAGGAAAAAAAAAAAAAAAAGACGCAAGCTGGTGATGCTTTCTCAAGCGCTTTATTTAGAAAGTGGGCAAAAAAATAAATTATGTTCTCAGAAGTTGATGATGAGCCTCTGTCCGTTGAGGAACTGCCACCTGTGGTGCTTGCCGATGTCCACCATGAGGTGGGTGTAGGCGAGGTGCTCGTGCCGCCACACCACGCGGTACTTGACCGTGTTCAGGCCGTCCCGAGACGAGCGCTTCTTGGCCATCCGCAGAAGGGCGGTCCTGGAACAAACAAGAGAGAAAAAAAATATTAACCTCTTCCAGTAAAATTTAAGAAGGCAAAAATTATGGGTAAAATAACTATTTAATTTTTATTTAAGAAATCTTAGTTTATTTTATAATTCTAACTAATGAATGATTATTAATTAAAATTATATTATTGGTATGAATGGAATTGTAATTTGTAAGTTCGCATTCAACATTTCTTCGAAAATCTCTAGCGATTTCGGATTTAGCCCTTAATTTTCGCGTTAACTCTAGGCACTCCGGTATTATTTTTTTTAAAAATAATTTCAGGCACATAAAATGTCTACGACTCCAGAGTATTCAAAAAATTCCCTAATTAGTCACTATGCGCGTTTTCTTCCTCTTGGTAATATTTCAGTATCATTAGTTTCAATATCAGTATCAGTTAAATATATACTTATTTTCTGAATCATTTTGGTCTTCTTGATCTACATTACTCTTATTCATTAAGGGGTTTATTTCACTGCATGTTTAGCATTTAGTTAATCAGATGTTCAGACTAAATGTTTATTAGAATGAATAAACGAGTTTATTCGAATGACTACTTATAGTTTGGCCGTAACTTGTACCAAGACCACCAAACGATATATGATAGTGATCTATGATATCAACGTAAGTAATAAAAGTGCCTACGAATTCAACACACTAGAAATTTTAAATCAAATTTATTATTATATTCAACAGTAACTTTAGTCGCATGATGAATATAGCTCGTCTTTGGGCTATATGGCATGAAAAATCAATGACGAGCTATACTCGTCGTTTTACGGGAAGGTGTTAACTCATCTGCTTTCTAATCGATTAAAATTCAAAGGATCTTTTTCTAATTAATATTTTTTAGGACATATGATTACAAACAGGTATCAGTGATATCCTCGAAACTTCCTTGCACATTTTCTAATATACATACACTAATGAATCATAGCCACTAGCGAATAACTGTCATGAAACGGTATATTAGTTGGCGATCAATCGCTGTGAGGTGTTTAAATAACAAGTACCAGGTAATCGAATGTGTATTTTGGATATTTTTTCAGCGGCCAATAATACCCCCAAATTTGACAAAGAATTACAATTGCAGACATAAAACCACTTACCAAATTTCATACATTCAAGTCAATAGGCTTTAGAATTATCGCTTTTACTTACACGCGAAAGCACAGATCATCATATAGTCAATTCCTTTATATATTTGGCTCCATATTTGATCCACATGATATCCATTTTAGAAACTGAATGTGAATAAATTTTATCGTCGTAGCTCTCTTCGTTTTGAAATCATCGAGTTTATTTATACTAGGACAGTTGGATGGTTGAGCGGATTTCGTTTCAAAATTTGACAGGGATCTACAAATTTAATCTTTACAATTTCAATGCTACCAGCATGATATCACGTCTTTCAGAGGCTTCCAGTTACAGGTTTCTGTGGCCTAAACTTTGTAATAAAAACAGATAAAAATAAAGGTATTCTTCAGATATGATTTAGAAAGTTCAACCTATCTAAACTGGCATAAAAGACCAATTTTTCCCTCAGAAACCTGTAATTGGATGACGAGACATCTCGTTGATAGCGTTGAAAGTGTTAAGCTTTTATGCCGAATTTCATCTCTCCAATTCAAAGCATTTTTATGTTAGAAATTGAATCAGAATAAATTTAATCGTTGTCGCGTAATAATTTCGTTGTAGTGTAATAATTATTGTTGTAATGTCATTTTGATGGTTGTAGCGTTTTTATCATTGTAGTGTATTAATTTTATCGTAAATTTTTCCCACAGAAACCTGTAATTGGATGAAGCGGCATCTCGTCGGTAGTGTTTAAAGGGTAAAGCTTTTATACCAAATTTCATTTCTTCAATTCAAAGCATTTTTACGTTAGAAGCTCAAAATCTGAATAAAATGAATAATCTGAATAAATCATATCGTCTTTGTGTAATAATTATCGTTGTAGCGTAATAATTGTCGTTGCGTAATTTTGTTGGTTGTAGCGTTTTTATCGTTGTAGCGTAATTTTGTTGGTTGTAGCGTTTTTATCATTGTAGTGTAATAATTTTATCGCAAATTTTTCTCACAGAAACCTGTGATGAAATTGGATGAAGCGACATCTCGTCGGTAGTGCTTAAAGTGTTAAACTTTTATAGCAAATTTCATCTCTTCAATTCAAAGCATTTCTATGTCAGAGATTGAATCTGGATAAATTTTATCGTTGTCACGTAAAAATTATCGTTGTAGCGTAATAATTTCGTTGTAGTGTAATAATTATTGTTGTAGTGTAATAATTTCGTTGTAGCCTAATAATTTTATCGTAAATTTTTCCCACAGAAGCCTGTAATTGGATGACGCGACATCACGTCGATAGTGTTAAGCATTTATACCAAATTTCATCTCTTCAATTCAAAGCATTTTTATGTTAGA
>JAPMOQ010021783.1:20136-32809 GCA_026543055.1 Argiope trifasciata | reverse complement strand
ATTCAAAGCATTTTTATGTTAGAAATTGAATCTGAATAAATTTTATCGTTGTCGCTTAATAATTATCAGTTTAGGGTAATAATTTCGTTGTAGCGTAATAATTATTGTTGAAACGAAATAATTTCATTAAGCATAATAATTTCGTTGCAGTGTGATTTTGTTGGTAGTAGCGTTTTTATTGTTGTAGCGTAATAATTTTATCGTAAATTATTTCCACAGAAACCTGTAATTGGAAGACGCGACATCTTATCGGTAAAGTTGAAAGTGTTAAGCCTTTATGCCAAATTTCATCTCTTCAATTCAAAGCATTTTTGTGTTATAGTGCTAAAATGCGTTTTCTGGATTCCGAAAGGTATAAAACAAGGATATTCATCAGAATCTTAAGTTCAAAGATTACAATGTTTTCTCTTCGAATGTAAAACCAAAAATAAAAATAAGAGATGGTCGATTCTTTGCAGTCTGAATGGACGAACTGCCATTATATAGGAATCCACGGCATTCTTCTGGGCAATGAGTTGGATATGTTTCAGTGTTGCAAGTTTGCTACTCAAACACACGCACTCAGACACAGATCGCAATAGTGGATCTCTCAAATGGTAATTGGTTCTAGATTGCATAATTTCCAGCAAATATGCCGAAGTTCAAAGGATGCGACTGATTACTCAAATGGAGATGCAAATACGAAGAGGGAGGATAGTCATTCTCCTGGGGATGCTCACCTAATTGCGTTGGGCGATTCCGGCCGATGGTCGTGCTTGATCATGGAGTAGCGTGCCAAGGTCTCCGGGGGTCGTATGATCTCCAGCTTGCGGTACCTGATCCTGTTGAGAGAGAAAGATCGATAGAATGTAGCAACTCTTAACATGATGAAGGTTCAACTCTTTCTTTTCAGAAAGTGCTTATTAGTGAAGTGTTCGGAAGTTCACCTTTTATGTTTTATTGGTTCATTGACTGAAGGAATCTCTTTTTTAATAGAAACGAGGATATAATGCATTAACAGACTTTAGAAAACAGAAAAATATATATAATCGAAGTTTAGCATTCACTGGGCGCATAAATGAAATATTTATTACATTATTATTACGGAAAAATTGCGATTATAAGGGTATATGAAGGTAAAGGACGTGTAAATGTGATAATTATTATTTAAAGGGTAAGGACGTATAAATGTGATAACTATTATTTAAAGGGTAAGGGCGTATAAATGTGATAATTATTATTTAAATGTTAAGGACGTATAAATGTGATAATGATTATTTAAAGGTAAATGACGTATAAATGTTTTAATTACTATTTAAAGGTAAATGACATATAATTGAGATAATTATTATTCAAATAAAAAGGACGAATAAATAAGACAATTATTATTTAATGATGAACGATGTATAAATCTGTCAATTATTATTTAAAGGTAAGCGACGTATAAATGTGGTAATTATTATTTAAAGGTAAACGACATATAATTGAGATAATTATTGTTCAAATACAAACGGCTAACAAATAAGACAATCATTATTTAAAGGTGAATGACGTATATATCTGTCAATTATTAATTAAAGGTAAACGACGTATAAATGAGATAATTATCATTTAAATACAAGCGATGAATAAATCAGACAATTATTATTTAAAGATAAACGACGTATAAATGAGAAAACTATTATTTACTGGTAAATGACGTATAAGTGTGATAATTATAATTTAAAGATAAACGACATATAAATGAGTTAATTATTATTCAAAGGTAAACGACGTATAAATGAGATGATTATATCTTAAAGGTAAACGGCATATAAATGAAAAAAATGTTATGGGTAAATTACTGCAATTTATAAAACAATAGATGTAATTTAATATGATCATTTCGAGACTTATAAATTTTGATAATTTTAATTGATTGATAAACAATAACCGAGTTAAGTAAAATATATTATATTTTTATCACATCAAAGGAAGAGAAAGAAAAAACACAAACATTTATCTCAGGACTTTTTATAATTTATTCCAAAAACAAAAACAAAAATTATTCGTACTTTTATTGCTTAAAAAAAATTTTTTTTTTGAACGATGCTCCACGCCTGATTTTAAATTAACAAATGCTTGACTCATTTCGCTGTTTGCAAGAGTTCGTTTATTCTCCCACACACGTTCGTCCTCATTGGAATAATCAATGTTTATTGCTTAGTCTTGCTCACAAAAAGTTTTCAACTGAAAAAAAAAATCGCAAAGAAGAAACTGTGGAACTTTTAACTGCGCCAAAGCGTTCTCCAGACGTATTTTAGGTAAACTTTCGCATTCGTGTTCCGAATTCTAATTTCATTTTTAGCACTCAAAACAGTTATTTTTTTAACGTTCGCTTTCTACCCATGATTCAAACCTAGACAACAGGCCTTTATGGCTCTTCAGAAGTTAAGCCAGACCTGGTAGAGCATTTTCCCTTCTAATGCAATCCAGACTATTTTTATGTAGAAAAAAGCAACAACTTGATCTTTATACCACGTCGAAAATGACTCCCGGATTTTTCTATACAAGTAAAGCCATACATTCTTCAAACAACAACTGAAAGGTTTACTGCAAAAAGGATGTAGCTCCAATTAGGTGAATTCGGAGTTACATGTCCTATCAGGTTCTAAAATAAAAACTTGTACGTTTGGTGTCAAAAAATTGTAGCTCCATTGGTGGTTCTCGCGTTAACTCAAGCGATGGAGCTGTTTTCTCATTAGATTGTTGCATTATAGAGGTAACTTCTGGTGATATCGTGGATTTTTTGCAGACTTGATAATTGTAACTACCTCCTTTTTACAGCAAACCCTTCGATTGTTAACCTGGTTGAAAATGAAATATCCACTGTTTCCCTACTTCAAGCTTGGCGACATTATATGATGCAGTGTGCATGCCATACGAAAATTTATGTGAGCATTTATATACGACCAAATAAATTTGATAATCGGAAATAAATGGTATTTTGACCGAGATGGCATTCAGCATCGTCCCCTATTTTTTATATTTTTGTTAACTTTCTGTCATCCTGTCTTTTAGTTAGTTGTGAAAATCTTTTTTTTTAATTTTAAATATTAATTCTTCTAATCGCTTATTTTGCACATATCTTTTCTTATTATTTACAATTGATTATTTGATGTGTAAAAATGTACAGTGTATCTTCATAATGCATGTTTACCGACATAATTTTGTAAAATCAAATGACAATTATAGCACATATAAACGTCCTTGTAATGGATGCATTTTTGATATTTTTGCATTAATGACTGGATAATAGGGCGTGGAATCTGGTGAGGATCATGAAAGGTCGCTCCTCCAGACGTATAGCCGAGTTTACACTCAGCCAGTTACAAGATTTCATTAAGTCTTGCATGCGCAGAGAGAAGATTGCTCATGTGTTGAAGGAATGGACAATAGCAAGTACTTGTCTCGACGGTACAAGTATTTGTATACTTTCTGCGGACTTGTGATCTTAATGGAAAGTTTGTAGTTAGTTGAGTGTTGTCGTTGCTAATGTCCATGACCGACTTAGTCAGACCAAATCCAAAAATCCATTGACAAGAAGAATATCAAAAACGAGAATGGGAAAAGAATAAATTTATCCCTAAAGAAGTCCTAAACAGTCTAGAATGCGTTCAGCAGTGGCCTGATATTGGTGGCATTTTGAACAAAGAAGGTAAGGCTTTTCACCATGAGAAAAGAAAAGACATTTAAGGTGGCTACAAGCAAGTGTTAGTTTTTCTATCACCAGGAAGAATTAATAACTGGTCCGACTTATTGGACCAATACCAATCATGAGTAGCGGGTACCATCCAATTCTTCTTATTAAGGGAATTCGTCTGAGAGAAGAGTTTTTAGTATGTGAGCTCAGCAGAAGATGGAGTCGCTAGGCTTCTTCCTTTCGTTGCAAACCTGTCTGCTATACCGTTACCAAGCAGATACACATTAGGTGAGTGTAAACACGTTATGACTCGCCATTTATTGATTACCGATATCACAGTTTAACTAACTGTAAAAGCCATTATTGCCAGAACTTAAGATCACGACTTGGAGGAAACGTCAAGTCTTGCGAAAGTTTTAGCACCAAGAAACGTTACTTTGAAACAAACATGCCAATTTATCACAACTATAAGCACAATGAAATATACTTAATGGATAAATACACTGAAGTGACAAAAGTCATGGGATGACTGTTAATATCGTGTCTGTCCTCCTTTTGCCCGGTGAAGTGCAACAACTCGACGTGTCATGGAATCCATAAGTCGTTGGAAGTCCTCTGCAGGAATATTGAGCCATGCTGTCTGTATAGACGTCCATAATTGTGAAAGTGTGGATGGTGCAGGAGTTTGGGCACGAACGGACCTTTCGATGATGTCCCATAAAGGCTCGATGGGATTCATATCGGGCGATCTAGGTGGCAAGATAATGCGCTGGAATTGTCCGGAATGTTCCTCAAACCAATCGCGAACAGTTCTGGCCCGGTGACATGACGCATTGTCATCCATAAAAATCCCATCGTTGTGTGGGTACGTGAAGTCCATGAATTGCTGCAAGTGATCTGCAAGCAGCTGAACATAACCATTTCCAGTCAATGATCGGTTCAGTTGCACCAGAGGACAGAGTCCATGCTATGTAAAAACAGCCCACACCATTATGCAGCTACCACCAGCTTGAACAGTGCCTTGCTGACAGTTTGGGTCCATGGCTTCGTGGGGTCTGCGCCACTCGATCTCTACCATCAGCTCGTAACAACTGAAATCGGGACTAATCTGACCACGCCACGGTTTTCCACTGATCTAGGGACCAGTCGATATGTTCACGAGCTCAGGAGAGTCGCTGCAGTCGATGTCGTGCTGTCAGTAAAGGCACTCGAGTCGGTCTTCTGCTGTCATAGCCCAAGGAAGACAAATTTCGCCACACAGTCCTATCGAACAAGTCCCTCGTACGTCCCACATTGATTCCTGCAGTTATTTGACGAAGTGTTGCGTGTCTATTAACATTTACCATTCTACATAGACGTCGGTGGTCTCGTTCCTTAAATGCAGGTGATCTCCCACTGCGCTGTCCATGATGCGATGTGATGCCTGAAATTTCATACTGTCGGCACACTCTTGATACTGTGGATCTCGAAATGTTGAATTCACTAACGATATCCACAATGGAATGACCCATGCGTCTAGCTCCAACTAACATTCCACGTTCAAAGTCTGTTAATTCTCGTCGTGCCGCCATAAATCACGAAAAACCTGTTCACATGAATAACTTGAACACAAATGAAAGCTCTGGAAAACGAACTGCGCCTTTATACTTTTTCGCTGCGATACTACTGCCATCTGTATATTTGCATATTGCTATCCCATGACTTTTGTCACTTCAGTGTATATTGTTGTTGTTACTTATGGCACTTTAGAAGTCATCTGACAGAAAGTTGTCAGCGATTTAAGCCAAAATTAGCTTCCCTTGTTTTTTCAATAGCGCCAAGTAGGGCCAAGAATACGACTTAGCTACTTCACATTCGCTTACACAACCCCCTTTTAACAGGGGGCACATTCACAATACTCACATTTAGAACAAGAATAATAGCCAAGCCAAAACTGGGATGCTCAGATCACGGGGAAGTTACGCTACCCTTATGGCAGGACACGGCAGTAGATAAGTATAAAAATATAAAATAGCTAATTTTAACTTAAATTTTTTAATGGTCTGAATGCTTTCAGACATCTCACCTGTAGGCCATGTCGTCGTCCTCCCCTCCCCACCCCCAGTAGAGGTTGGAATATCCATTGACGGCCAAGAAGTGCTCCAGCCGGATGGAGAAGACGCCACCAACCAGGAGAGTGTAAGGTAATCTGAAAGGACAAGACACATATGAGTATGGGATTAAAAACCACACCATTGTCACTTTGATGGTTGATCTGTTTTCCCAAATATTCTCAGAAATCCTCAAAGGTGTTATTGTAGAAGCAACAAAATAATAAAGAGCGGCAGTGAAAGAACTATTTTGCAGCCTTAAATCGAATAAAAGAAAAATTAATTTCGACTTTGCTGTTTTTGACTTAGTCTCTGGATCATAAAATAAATTTTTCAGAAAAAAAGTACTTTTACAGCAAAGTTGTGTGTAGCTTGAACGTTAATGGACGTAAGGCTCGTTGCACACGCAGCGGTTTTTTCTTCTGTCAGTGTTTTGCCGAGACCACTCCCAGAAATCAAATGCTTACACACGCGGCGTTACTGACTCCGTCGTAAGAGTCAGCATCATTTCATCAACAAATAAATTTACTTTAACCGTGTTATTTAAACTAAGTGCTGCTTAAGGGTCATTTGAAATGAATAGAGTACAAATTCTATCATTATTAGCTTGTTGTCGAAGGAAGAGAAAAATGGGAGAAAATTTGACTTATTTCAATTTATTCAATTAACGGGAAAAAAGAATTTGGGATCTTGCATATGATTATCCGAAAGCGCTAGTGACAGCGAGTGTCTGCACAGAGTCCGATAAAAGGCGGATGGACCGAATCTTTATTTGTCCGCCTAGTGTGTAAGCTCCCGTATAATTCTATACACTACTGTTGTTATGAGGCATCGGTGAAATAAACGATCGGAAAAAAGCTCTGTGTGTTCAATCAGCTTTAGTTACTTTCCAGGTAACAACAGTCTTTTTTCGCTGCGGTCTACCTCATGTTGGAGATAATAAGACGAAACCTGTCCGAACTCGCTCTCAGGGAAATATGAGTCCGATTGTCTTAAAAATGTAACTAAAAAATTGACATCTCCAAAGATATACTCAATATTTAATACATTGAACCCGAAAATGAGCGAAGAAAGTTTCATAAATTTTGATAATAAGCGCAGTGAATCTTTTGAAAAAAATCTGAGGGTAATTTTGACTTGTGACTAGCAACGGCATCATAAAACCTCATATAAACGTTATCCAGTTATGTTACTAATTGGGAATTCACATGAAAGTGAAACTGAGAAAATAAAAATGAAAGTTAAAGACAGTAAGTATAATTTTTTAAAAATAATAGTTGCTTTTCAAATCTAGATATGTGGTACTATAAAAACTGTTCATGCATCATTTTTTAAAATTCGTTTCCGAACCTAGTCGTATATCTTAAGCAAATACCTGGAAAAGTAAGATATCATTTAAACATAATACCAAATGCATTATTAGGAAAACAAATTGATATAAAAATGGACACACAAAACAGAAAATATGCCATGTCTTTTTCATAATAATCTATGTATCAAAAATAACTAGGGAGATCAAAGACTTAGTCCCTCAACACCAATAACTAGTTCGATTTTGTCCATTTTTATTTCATATGAAAACTCAATACCCTTTGATAATAAATTATACACTTACAATCTTTAGTTATTGAGAAAGAAACCGAGAAAATACTATTCCACTGCTTTTACGTTTTAGGAAAACACCACGATAGAGCATTCTAACCAAGATCATGGTATGTACGATTTCAATTTTTTTAAAATTTCTTATCTGGCTCCTAAATAAGTACATTATCAAGATTGTCTGCCCATCATCGTCCATAAGTTTCGATAAATATTGCGAGATAAAACTTTGGCAAAGCTCCCTGCAACTGATCAATTCTGTAGTGGTGGTGGGTCTAATGCCATTTGATCTTACCAAGCCCGAATGAGCGGAGCTCTTTCGAATTAAGGCAGACGTGTGCGCCTTTCGTTTTTAACGAGCACCGTTAAGGTGAAAGTACGACTTTGCTCGAACACACACGACACAGCCCTTTTTAGGGGGCGGTAGCTCATTCATACACTCCTTCATCCATCCGCAAGTCAGAATTTAGATCCAAATCAGAGACCGACTCATCCCTGATTCAGGACCCCCAGAGGTATCATTTGTTGTGGGAACTTGGAGGACTTTGCAGTCACGACCTATTTAACGTGTCCCAACTGCCTTTAACCAACTCGGCGGTCTTAGGCCGAGACGAGGACAGAACTCCCCACCTTTCGGTTACGAGACTGATCTTCTACCAACCAGGCTACAGCGGCCTCCGTAATTTGTTGATACTGATAATCAATCAGAATGCTCAATGTTTATACTGCAAGCTTAATTTAAAATAGCATTTTATTTTTTGTGATGAATTCCCTCAAAGATGATTGGCATGATTAGATTATTATTAGAAGTATCATGGTTAGTAAACAGCTGGTTGCCGAAATCGGTTGGATAAAATAAAGAAGGCAATTCAGTCTTGGATATTTTCTATTAAGAATTTCCACCATGCATACTACATTCTTACAGTACACCATACATTCTTGTGTATAATACACCATACATTCTCGTGTACAGTACACTATACATTCTTGTGTACAGTACACCAGACATTTTTGTGTATAATACACCATACATTCTTGTGTACAGTATACCATACATTTTTGTGTACAGTACAACATACAGTCTTGTGTATAATACACAATACCTTCTTGTGTATAATACACCATACATTCTTGTGTACAGTACACCAGACATTTTTGTGTATAATACACCATACATTCTTGTGTACAGTATGCCATACATTCTTATACTCAGAAAAAGAATGGGAGAGGCGAGGCGACTCACGTATAGTTGAATTTGTCGACCGCGACGGACAGATGCCTGGGCATCTCCGGGCACGAGTACAAGTTGCGGTCGTCCTCGGGAATCATGTCGACGTCATGGAACACGAAGCATTGGAAGTCGTTGTCTCGGAGGGCCTCGCGCACACCTGCGTTCATCAGCACTCCCTTGTTGAAGGTCTCGTTGCCGTACTGCAAGAAAAAACAACAACATCAAACAATTTCTTCTTTTAAAAAATTTAACTGAAAGGAGCACATTCAAGGGTTAAGAATTCACAGTACGAAATAATTATTAACAAATTAATCATTTGCCATGCCAAATTTTCACGCTTAGTGCAACTCTCTTATGTCTCCGGTTTCAAAAAATACGGTATAAATACACGTATACTGTCAGACATAAAAGTATTCAAAAGACTCGAATAATTAGATTTTATGTTGCTTAAATCAGTAAATACATTGTCAAAAGAATTACGAAATCTTAATTTTCATAAAGTTTCCGGACCTATTAGCCACATCTAGTAAAATTTTCTTCATACACTTAAGTTAAAATAAATTTACTTTTTTAAGACCAGAGCTGAATGAGACACGAAGTTTTGAATTTTTATTTTTTTTAAGCCAGTTAGATGCTACCTTGAAGAAATGTATACACTGAATAACAAGCTTTCTTCGAGACTATTGTAATGATATAAAAATCGTCTAAAACAATAATATTTAAAATTTCGTAACTTGACTTGCACCTTACCTTGCACCTATTCCTTTTAAAACATGTGAACATTTGAAGAATAAAGAAAAAACTCACCTGTTCAACGACATATACTCTGTACTCCAGTAGCTGCCTCTGTAGGAGGGGGTGGAGTGTGTATAGGAGGGTGGAAAGATGCTCTTGCCTATCCCTATAAGGGATGATGAGAGCGACGCGGTGTTGGGGTACGCAGTCACGAGGCGTCCAAGACCCTCTGCCTCGGAGGTACGGACTCCTCCTCAGTAGATCTTCTACATCCGTTCTATTATGTAGAGATACATCCAACCTTAATCGACCCCCTGAAAAACAAAGAATGTATGAAAATCTAATGGACAGTGGGTTAACATAGCAAGCATATAACGATTTTAAGAGAAATTATGTAAGAGGAAATGAGAAACTCCACTATTTATTTAAGTATCCGAATTTTTTACAATGAAAATTGCTCCATCTAGCGAGAAGAAATCGCCTTATGATTTTACTTTGTCGTGTATCAAAGAGAAATTTTTGCAATCGACAAAATATTTGAATTCGAGATTTTTAATTTTTGTGAACGTTAAAAATACACTTTTGAAATTATATCTGTAAGTCTTCTTCTTGTATACAGCCGACCACCCGGCCACCAGTGAAAGTAGCAGTATCGACAGGATTATATCTGTTAGTCTGTAAGTGAAAATGATAACGTGAATGAAAGGTGATATTTACTCAAAATTTGTACAAGTTTATCAATTTTTTAAATTTACAATCCTATAAGAGGAAATCTGTTTGGCCAGCTGTCTTAATATAAATAGATATCTACAAAACGAAGACAGTTAAAAATGTTAAATTAAGTGCACAGATGTAACATCATAAGTATAGATATCTATTAAGTTTAAAACTAAGTCCATCATCTGTCGGTCTGTACTCTCAACGTGATAGTTCAAAAATACACTGGTTTACATGTATGAAACCTGGAATACGATTTTTTAACTACAATGACAATCCTGTATCAAATTTTGATTTTAATGGCTAGAAAAAAAGGAGTCCCAAAACATATTAACCTGATAGAATAGGTAAAAATGTTAGATTCACTACAAGATCAATATTTCCTAACTATCATTCATCAATGTCAAGCAAAGTATTTGTACTTGCAATTTTATATGACGGAGAATGATAGGATTGTCCATCAAAGAATGATAGGATGCAAGCACACCTATAGGTTACTTTCTAAGCATTCAGAATATAATAATATACGCATTCATTTTTGTTACTTTCGTGTTAACCGTATTCAAATGTTTAATCCTCAAAGATTGTATTCTCATTGAACTATTGTTCGCTAACATCTTGCAATTAATAAAATTCAGGTACAGGGTGGTTATAATTAAACTTCCCCAATAAACATAATCTTAGAACGCCAATGGGTGAACGTATTGAAACGTAATTTGGTATATAGACGATACACGAGATGCGCTGATGTAATTTCAAGAAAAAAATTCAAAATATCCACAAGAGGGCACCTTTCCCGGAAAATCCTTAATTTTAACACAGAAACCGAATACAGAAACAATATTAACAATCCAGAACAAGAATCATGAGTAATAGGGTGTAAAAACGGGAAAAGCTTCATGCAAAACTGGTTAAAGTAAGAAAGGTTTGCAGCCGTTGTTATGTTTTATGTCGATGTTTCCTCCCGTAATGATTATAGTGTCTTGTTGCGACGTTGAATGACTTAAAGAACTTTATAACGCTTCATGTGCTAAGCGTCACAACTGATCACACAGCTTTGCCTCTTCCTAAGGATCCAGGAAGAAAATTCAAAGTATGATTCGTCATCTGAAAGCAAACCAAGATCTGTTTAGATTCCAGGAACATTATTCCCAAGAGTAGCACTCTACATACACATTTTTATTTTCTGTTATTTTTGTGTTTGTACATAGCGTTTATTTGTATTTGTATTTTTGTGTCTGCGCTGGTCTTTGTTTTTTCTCTCACACTTTTTCTGTCCTCGTTTCCAGTTTTTTAAAATATTTTTATTAATATATTTCAGAATCTGCATGATATTTCACTTAATAAGCCAAATCCATTTCCAAGCCTGGGCTTCGAAAATCTCATTTCCATCGGCTTTGTTTTATCCAATATTAAAAACAATAACCCTATCTCTATCAATAAGTATCAGAAATTGAACACTAGTCACAGGGATGGATAGAATAGGAGCGTATTTCCATGTCTCTCCCACTTCATGCTCATTACGCTGTTTCAACAACCAGAGGGTTATAGTTGCAGGGGCATGAAGCGGTGTTGTGTAGTGTGTTGAATACAAAGTCCATCGGTTTGAAATTTTGCAGGTGAATGAGGGTGACCACATGGAGCCCCTTTGCCTACATCATCCTGGACATGATTAACAACTGATCCTCTTGTGCAATTTCGTCCTAATATTCTCTTGTTTATTCAAACTGAATTTTTTCTCATCAAACGGCGTACTGTTATTTTTTCGCTACCTTTACTTATTGTGGCTCGATGGCAAGGTAATCATAAACTAGTCAATAAGTTCTAATATAATTTCAGTACTCCGTTTTGGTAATTAGTTTGCTAGTTTCATACGTTTATTAGGTTAAACTTAAAGGGTTTTTTACTGAAAAGGTGCCTTCTAAACATTTTAGAACTTCCTTTCTTTCAAAATTGCGTGATTTCAATCTCGTGGATAGTCAATGTACCAAATTTTGTTGCAATCCGTTCACCCGCTTGAGTTGGAAAATGCTGTTTATAGGGGAAGTTTAATTATAATCATCCTGTACATTTATTAGAGAGTATGCGAAAAAGTTTCTGGTTTTTGATTGAGATAAAGAGCCAAGACACGAATGTGATGGTTGACTTTGAGTGAAGTGTTCCAGCATCTTGCCACATCATATTTCACTTGGTTCATTTGACGATGCATATTTTATTGTTAAAGTTTAGGTGTTTGTGATTTTATGTCATTATATTTGCTTAGTCATCCATATTGTACGTCCAATATAGAGACATTAATGGCGCCTCCCATGAGTTACTCGTTATTTTTACTGGAACATCCGGACAGGCAGATTTCTCACGAAAAAATTTCTTCCGATATTTAACAGAAATCTATAAATTTGGTTTAAAGACCATAATTTTATCTGGAAAGTTCAATGCGATTTCGATTTATCATTATCTTTGTCACAGATGGACAGACATTTTTCAAATTTTTTTTTCGAAATCTGAAATGTAGATATGTGTCAAAATGTCTACTTCGAATTTTTTTTGACTGTTATAACACTTTTGATTTCCGTATGAGAAAGTTATTAAAACACACACACACACACACACACACACACACACACACACACACACACA